>PVJI01000505.1:0-256816 GCA_004026765.1 Micronycteris hirsuta
AAAAAAGCAAAAACAATGCATTGTGAGAAAACCAGTCTTATGA
Organism: Micronycteris hirsuta; assembly: GCA_004026765.1. Classification (NCBI taxonomy): domain Eukaryota; kingdom Metazoa; phylum Chordata; class Mammalia; order Chiroptera; family Phyllostomidae; genus Micronycteris; species Micronycteris hirsuta. Next base: position 44 of record PVJI01000505.1, read on the forward strand.
GGGAAGGGCCTTTTCCTCCATCTCAGAACTTCCCATAATTTAGAAGGAGTGAGCTAAGGCCATTGATTTTGTTAACAGTTTTACTGGTGACTATTACCCTGGACTACTATCTTGGCTCTCCCCACTCCAAGGGGTTGCCCTCCTGAGACTATCCCCACCACCACCAGCTCAGATCTTAAAAAACATCCCCTGACCCTCTGGCAGGAGAGTGTGGCTTGGTTTTGCTCCCAAAGACTTTCAGCGCAGTCCACATACTAGACCAAATTTGACAAGAAAAACTCTACAGTTGAGGCTAAAAATAATTTTGGAGAAAAGGTACCTCTACATATGCAGCTTAAAAGTCTCATCTTTTTAAAGTCAGGAGTTTCCATTCTCACTGGCATACTCCTGGCCTTCTCCCCGCACCTGCCCGGCCTCCCCCAAGGGCTCCTCAGGATTTTATACCAACGGATCGGAACTTTTATTTCAGACAGAATTCCCTGCTTCATCGCTACACCTTCTGGTTGAATCGAGTCCCCAAGCAATAAAATGTATTGACTTCTGTCTTCCTGCCACTTCCAGCAGGTGTGAGGCTCTCATTACACGTCAGCTTTGGCCTTTGGTTTCTGAAAACTGGGGTGTCACTGTAATAGGTGGCATGGAATGGGAAGGAAAGGGGGCTCTCACACACTGCCTCCCTCCCACAGGCTCCTCCCAGGGTCCCCTTCCCTGGGTTCTCAGTACCCCTGGCGCCTGTCCTCATCAGAGCGAAAATAGTACAACTGCTTCCGTGAACACCTCCGCAGACTGAGAGCTGTGTCAGGGAAGGGCCGTGTCTCTCGCTCTTGTGGCCTCGAAGCCTGGCAAATAGGAGCTCCGTGAATCTCTGATGAATGAACACACAAATGAATGAGTGAACAAACGAACAAATGAATACCACGTTTTAAGGTAGGCCCCCTGTTGCACTACCCGAGGCACATTGCGCTTGGACCACCCAAAACTATGAGGATGTAATAAGGACAACGACAGGCACCACAATCATGTTGAGGATGATGGGACTGTGGCTGCCATTCACTGAACGCTTGCTACGTGTCTGCAAACCCCACATATCTCCTAATCCCGGCTGCAGTTCTCTCATGCAGCTATTATCATTAGCATCCCCCCTTTTTTTTTTAAGATTTTACTTATTTATTTTTAGACAGAAGGGAAGGGAGGGAGAAAGAGAGGAAGAGAAACATCAGTGTGTGGTTGCCTCTCACGTGGCCCCCACTGGGGACCTGGCCTGTAACCCAGGCATGTGCCCCAACTGGGAATCGAACCGGCGGCCCTTTGGTTCACAGCCCGTGCTCAATCCACTGAGCTACACCAGCCAGGGCGGCATCCCCTTTAACAGCCAAGGACTCTCTGGCTTAGAGAGAACTTGCAATTTATATGAGGTCATGCAACAGTGGAGCCAAAGTTTTTATACTTTTATTAACATCACTTACTCTACATCACAGAAATAATGAAACAATTCTAAGGTGGCTTCGGTGCATATATGTTTTTCAAAAACGCTGCACTGTGCACCATCCTACCTTCTCGCTTTGCTAAATTCTCCGCGGTTGCTCACAACGATGAGACGTGGAAACAGACCCCTTCTGAGCGCTGCCGTCAAAGAGAAGACGGCCAGGCTCAGCTGGCTATCGAGGACAGCCTTCTCTCTCCCCGCAGGGGAGTGCGGGGCGGCATGGGCTGGGCCACCCCTCCCTTCCTCCTGTCCACCTGCTCACTTCCTCCATCAACGCCGCCCACACAGAATTTTACATGAGAGTTCATGGTGGTCACTCTAAAACGATGCAAAAATGAAAATAAATGTGACTGCTTTTCAATGCTAGTGAGCCCCCAAACCTGTGAAACCTCGTTTTCACTTTTCCAGGCCAGGGGTCATGTGGACCAGCCCACACGGTTTAAGGAATTTCGTATTTCTGGCAAAGAATTCTGCTGAGATAGAGCCAGTAATTCATTGAGCTGACAGATTTCAACATTGCTTCAAGCCAGAAGCTTCCAGACATGACAAAGGTGTGTGCTAGAGGGGGAAATACTGCCTGAAGTTGCGAGTCTCCATGGCTGGTGCAAAACTTGACATAGTTACAGAGAAGCGTGCGTCCTGGACATTCATCATCTGGGGAAATCTGTCCCCTCCTTGCAGCTGGGACACATCCTGGGGAGAATGACGTGCATGGACAGCAGCTCTCTGGGAAAACTCTTCTCAGATGCCCTGCACCTATGGCTCTTCCTGCACAGGGCCCCCTGCCCACTCTCATCACCCCAGGTTACAGATGAGCAAGCCAAGACTTTGAGAATGAGGTCAAGTGCACCGTTTGCCCAGGGTCACAGGGCTGGTATGTGGCAGAGGCACAATTCATAGGGAGGCAGCCTGACGCCAGAGCACCACAGACGTCCCTGGCTGCATGGCTTCCTCTGCGCCAGCAGCCAAATGGGTCCCCAAGAGACTGCGTAAGTGCAGGATGCTGACAGGGCCGCAGCGCTGGGGCCAGCCCCACAGTTCTTCAGGATGCGACCCAGGCGCCACCCCGATGGGGGAGGAAAGCAGGACCCCGCTCAAAGAATTTCAGACCGAGCTGACACACCGGGCTCAACGGCCTGCGCTGAACAGATACAACGAGAAGCCGCCCTGACAGAGCTGAAGTGGCCCCTGCAGCCTAGGAACAGCGTCACCCCTCCCAGGATGCATGCACCTGCCCGCCTCGTTAATGACACGCACACTCCTATTTAAGATACAGAGTTCACAAAAGCAGTTCAGCTGGAGCACTCTAAAAATAGCCTCCTGGGGAAAAATGTCCCCACGTGGTGTCTCGTCCCAGGCTGGGCACAGGGAGTGCCGGCAGTGGCACAGATGCCGCAGTCACACTGCTGTGAGGCAGGGACACAGGGTCACACCCCACAGCCGCAGGGGCTGGGCCCTTTGGTTCACAGACATTGGGGGGGGGGAGCAGGAGGACACTGGGGGCATTCCTGCACCTGGACCCTGTCCCCCAGTCTACCCTCTGTGTCCACCTGGTCAGCCCATGGGTGAGTCCAGGGCTGCCCCTCAGGTGGCCCTTCCTTCTGCCTCCCCTTTTCCTGACTCAGAGGGGCAGCCCTGGCTTATCTGCCAGGGTGAGGTCAGGGTGCCAGGAGGCTGGCGAGGGCACGGACTTAAGCCCGGCGGTGGAATGCAGAGCTTCCAATTGTTGCAGAAGGGGAGTGGCGGTGTCGCAGGGAGACGGCTGCCTGCTGCTACTCCTGACAGGCTGTGGGGCCAGCAGCATAAAACAGGCCGGACGGAGATGCCAGCCCCGGATATGCAGCCTTGAGGCTGGGGCACCCAAGGTCACTGCACAGAATCACCGCCAGGGCCCCTGCTGTCCCCAGAAGACCCTTGCACAGCAATGGAGCAATGGCACCGACAGGAGCCCCCTGTACAGAAACCCAAAGTGACTTGCCCACGGCCACACAGCCACTCTGCAGCAGAGCCTCCAAGCCCACAGCAGACACCTGGCTCCCACCCAGGGCCCTCCCCACCACACCACCTGCACCCCGCCCCAGGCTCCACCCGCACCTGTTATCTTCGGCCTGTTCTTCTCAGCCCCTCAAAGGTCTCCAACCTTCCCACCTGCTTGCCATTAGCCACACACAGTCCAGCCCTGACCCATACCACCACCCTCCCTGCTGTCTCCGTGGCCTCAGTTTGGAGCCCCCTCCCCTGCAAGGCCGGCCCAGCCTTCTCCACCCATCACCTCCTTAACCCCCTCCTTCAGGAAGCTCCAGTCCCCTTCTCCAAACCTCTCACTATTTGGGGTGCCTTGTGCATCGCTGCCGGCTCATGCACGTTCCCACACGAATCAGGCCCCTGGAAGCCTGTGGCCCTCCGCCTGGTTGGCTGGACCAAACCCCTGTGCACACTCCCCAGCCACTGTGGGGAGCGTCACGCATCCCCGAGGAGTCACCTCACCCTCCCTCTGAGTCAGAGTCACCCTCTCTTTCACTCTGGAGCCGATCCTCCTCAACAGTCCCCTTGGAATTTCTTGTCCCCAAATGTCCCCTTGTGCCTTCTCTTGCCCTTTCCTACCGCCCACAGCCAGCACCCTCTATACGTGTTTCTAAGAAGACTGGCTACTACGTGCAAGCAGCCCTTCTTCCACCCTCGGCACCCCCAAATATTCACCTCTACTCCCATTTTCTGCTGCTGCCCCCGCGTTTGAGAGTGGGAATGCCTTTGCTCCTCGAAGGGCAAGCTCCCTCCTCGCGTGCAGGCCTCCCCCGCCTGCTCCCGCACACCCAGCGCTGGCTCCTCCCCCACAGGGCACGTGAGCTGTGGCAGCTTGCTGACCCCCTCGCTTTCCTCTGCTACTTACCAACTTTTTCAACGCCACCCACGTTCCCTTCCACCTCAATCTCAGCTCCCCCAGCTCCGTGGAAACTACATTCTTAACAATCCTCCGGACCTTTGAGGAGTCAGTTCCGATAACCAGATCTGAACTCTCACTGTCCCTAATCTCCCTGCAGCAGCTGAAACTACCCGCGTTCGATGTTTTTTCACTACAAACTTTCTCTCTCTCCTTTGCAAATGACACCTAGTCGCTTTGTGTGGCTCCCTCTGCATCTTGGAGTTTTCCTTTATCTGCTCCTCTTCCTTCTTCGGCCCCGGATACATAGGTGTGGAGCGGGCGACCCTCTGCCTTGTCGCACTGCGCTCCCTCGGAAGGCAGCGGTCTCCGCTGTGACTACGGGAGAGCCACGCTACAGGGGACAGTGTCACACGCAACCCAGCGCTCACCTTTCCTGTGCACCCATCACGCCCAAGTCACTTTGCTATACCATTTGGATGCCCACTGCCGCTTCAAATCCACTGGCTCCGAGCTCACCCCCCGCCTTCTCCTGACCTTCCTCTCCTCCTCCTTTGTGACTGTGATCACCTGTCACGCACGCAGTCTTTGTAAGCTTTTCCTCTCAGTCACGCCCACACTGGCTTTGGTAAGTCGCTGGAACCCGTTCTCTCTCCTCCATTCCCACTGTCACCGTCCTGTCGGGCTCCTGTTCATTCGTTCTTTAAGCCATGTCGGTCTCTCTGCTTCCCATCGCCTGGCCCCACGCTGCACACTGCTGCCGCGGCAACGGACAAAGGCCTTGGAGACTGCCACGGCCTCAGTCCTACGGGGTCAGGAGATCCCTCCCTTGGGCCTCAAGGCCTTTGCTAGTCACGCCTGGCTAACCTGCACCGTCATCAGGACCTGGGTTGCTGAGACCCCCTCCCTGACAGCCCTGCGCCTTCCACACTGTATTCCCATCCCGGGTGGCCAGTTCCCGCCCTTGGCCCGACTAAACCCTATAAGGCCTAGCAGAAATGTTGCCTCCGCCTTGGAAGTGCCCCAGCCTGAAACCCTTTCTCGCCACTCATCGATCCTCTGATACCCAGTGTCTTTTCATCTCACTTGGTAATCGCTCACGTGCCAACTTACAATAGCCCTTCTAGAAGCCATTTATTTCGCCAAGTAAACTACCAGCTCCTGCCGTCACCGGGCTTCTGAAGCCACCCCCCTACAAGTTTCATAAGCAGAAGTGGTCGATGCCCCAGCTCCGCCAGTGGGCAGGGACGAGACTCCATGTGATGGCCAGTACACGGGGCAGTGCCCCCACCAGTGGCCCTCAGCACAGGGCAGCCTGTTCGCTGCTACCTCAGTGCCAAGAGGGGACATGGGCTCCTGCCCCAACTCCCTGCCCACCTGGCATTCCAGAGCTCTCTGGGGAACGGAAGCTTCTCTGGACCCAAGCCTGCAGGCATGATGTATAGAAGACCACTGACCAGGTATTTCCCCAAATGCTCATCCCCAGGCTTAGTTCTGCCTGCCCCGGCCCCCTTGAGGACAGGCCTTGCTTGTTACATGCCTCTCCAAATGGCTCTCCCACTTGAAATTAGAAACTGCTGCTCACTTGCCTTCAGGTAGCTCCTGCCGTCCAAGGCTTCTGTCTGCCACACCTGCTTTGATGTGGAACCAAGTCAGAACGCAGCAGCCCCTTCGGGGGCTGCACACTGGGTGGTGGCCCTCTTCCCCTTAGGGATCCATTCTCCAGCAGGTTCCTGTCCTCCATATCAGATCCCAGCCTAATCCTCCTCCTGTTCCCGCCCCACCCTCCCCAGCAGGCCATGTTGCTGAATTCCCAGAATGCTCGGGTCTGAATCCTGCCCGCCTCCTCCCTGCAGGGAGAAGGACAACGGCCTCAAAGTTCCCATCTCCCTCGCTGCCTCCAGCACAGAGCCTGGAATACTAGGCACTGAGCAGTTTCTGTTAATTCAGTTTTTGAAGGAAGGTGTCTCAGTGGGCACAGGGAGGCAGAGGTGAGTTACAGCTTGTGGTGCCGAGGATGGATGAGAGGGCAGGTTTGCTTTCTCCTTCTGCTCTTCAACCATCAAGCCTCATTTTCTTGGTGCTGTTTAAACACCACTTCTAACAGGCCTGGCTGGTTTCCTGTGTTTGCAGAGCCCGGGGCAAGTATAGTTCAGTGCCCGTAATAGCAATAAATTATGGCTGTAATTTAAACTGCGTGTCTGGAAGGAAACCCTAATCGCCGGCCTTTTCGCCCATGCAGCCCTCCAAAGACTGCCCGTTTTCTTTCCAGCTCTTTCTCTGCACCCACGCTTCACGTCCGTGCCCAGGTATTGGGCTCAAACCCGAGCTGTGTATAAAATGAGGGCAGGTGGCCATTGCCCTCCCAGCCCAGCAATCTGTCTGTGCGAGATCAAGGTAAACTGCCCCGGGCACCGCATCTTCCTTTCTTCTTCGTCTGCGGTAGGGAAGGCACTAACTTTGCCCCACACATTTCTCTCCTGTCAAGCTCCTGACAAAGGGAAATGAAGCTCAGGCCTGCATCAGGAGAGATGAGGAGGCCTCAGACTCACTCCTTGGGGGCGGGCTTGTGGAAGAGACGGGCGGGGCGAGCCAGCGAGGCCTGGTCATCACTGTTTCTATTGTTAGTGAGCATCTCCTACACATTTAACCTTTACACACGTACCCAGCTCAATTCCTGGTGGGCCTCTGTCGCCCATTAGGTAACCACTATTTTTACAGCATTTGAAAAATGAAGGCTCAGAGAGGTTCGGCTTCTTACCCAAGGCTGCAGAGCGGTTACGGCACAAGCCCAGGAATTAACCCCAGTGTGTGTGGCAAAGTCCAAGACCTTCCCTAACATCCTCCTGTCAGCAAGATCTTTAAAGGTCCCTTTGGACTCCACAATTTTATGACGGGTCTGTGTCTCTGGTGGATTTAAAACCAAGTAATGAAGCTTGATTATGAGTGACATTTTCTATATCACTGAAAAATGACCTTTGGCACATTCTTAATAGTTTACAGTCTGGGCTGACACATGGAAGCCAACCCAGGTTGTGGCATGCGTCACCAATTAAGAGCTCCCTGTGCTGCGTCCCTAGAGAACATTAGACCACAGGAACTAAGTCTACATTATCCAGCCTCTGTCACAACCAGGTCTCTGCCCTAAGCCTGTGGGGTGGGAACCAGATCTCATGTCCCTCACCATGGCAGCAGCCAGCACAGCAGCTGGTCTGAAGTGCAGGCCACGTACCACGGAAACAGCAGACACACTCTCCTCTGCTGCGGGGGTGGGATGTGCACGCAGCAAGCCTCACCCCGTGTGTCTCCCTATTCCCGTCTGTGAATGGGAGGATGGAAAACTCTGCATTGCTGCGAGAACTGATGAGCTCAGGAACTCACACTTCCCTTGTATTGGGCAGGGCCCCTTCCCGCCCCCTTGGGGAGTCTAGAAAAGCTGCTCTCCCCTTAGTGTCAGGGTCCACTGGGCACCACCTGCAAAGGCGAGGCTTCCCCTCTCCTTCCAAACAAGTGGAGAGTCACCAGTCCCTCTTTCTCAGGAAGCTGTATGGTCAGAATTGCTGGGCCACTGGCTATGTTCCCGGCAGGTCACATGACACAGAACCTTCTAGCTTACAGTGGGTGACAGCTTTAGTCCAGCAGTTGTACTTTTACATCCAACAAATGGCATTTTCTTTCTCAGAGTCCTTCTCTGAAGTTATTCAGACTTATTTTCATCTGTGACTCATTTGTACTCTGTCCAGCCCCTGGGGACTCCCTGAAGCGTCCTCAATCTCTGTCCAGTGCAGCAGGGCCTGGGGTGGAGCCCCTCCTAGGAGGAGACCTGCCGTCTACAAGACTTCTTCACTGCCGCCCAGGGAGTCTCGGAGCCTAACCATTTCTAGAGCCAAACGGTCAGTGGCAGGAAGGGGACACTCTTTGCACGAAGCCAACACCACCTTTGGGTGTAGCTCTGATTCCTTAAGTGCTTTCTTTGCTGTGCTGAGTCATGAAATGAATGACACACGGGCCCGTGGCCTCAAGGTGACTTCGCCCTTAGGACGCTGGGGGTCCTGGGACAGGATGCGGTCTTAAACACCACTTCTGAGCTGCTCACTTCACTGCCTGGAACCTGAGCCCCAGGAAGACTGTCCTTTTTGCCTTGTCATCCAAACAGACCTCTCACGGTGAGCCCAGTGCAAGCCACCGTGCTCGCAAAGGCTTGTCACTGCGAAGATGGAAACACAGCGGCATCTGTAAGAGACTGGCAAAGGCAGACCCTGGCAGGAAGGCACTCATGTAATAACGATCATCACGATACCGGGAACAACCTGCAGTGACGGTGAGCTGCTCGCATTGATGCCTGCAGTTGTGCGGGCTCGGCCCGCAGCCTCTGCTCTGGGGTGTCTTTGCACAACTCCCTCCTCCCCTGAGGCTTCAGTCCCCGCTGCATGCTGACAAGTCACTGGCTCTCACCTTCAGCTATGACATGACTCAGAAGCGGCAGCCTCTGACCCTGGGAAAAGCTGCCAGGCTGAGCCACTGAAAATACCGCAAATCAAGAAGCCCTCTGATGTCCAACCTCTAGTGCGTAACTCGTCCCGATCACCTCGAGAACGGAGGATGGTGACTGCAGTTACTCATTCACTCAACACCTAGACACTGAGCTCTGCCTGGGCGACAAGCCCTATGCTAGGAGCTGGGGAGGTGACCGAGAGCAAAGCCAAGCCCCTGCCTGAGTCGGCTGACATCCCGGGCATTGCTGAGACGGTCAACCAGTAACTGAGTCGTGGTATCACAAGCTGGGCATGACTGATGGGCGCTGCCAGGGAACAGCAGGGAGGGGAAAGGGCACAACGACGGACTAGGGAACGGGGTGGCGGAGGACGGCTGCTGGGCTGCGGAAAGATGGCATTTGGCAGATGCTGAAATTAAGTGAGGGGGGAAGACACTTGGCTGCAACAGGCAAGAGTGTCCCAGGCAGAAAGGAGAGGACTCCGCCTGCAGCATTCTAGAAAGAGCCAGGAGTCTGGGGCAGCTGCGGCAGGGCTAGGGCATGGGAGATAGCAGGGACCCTGGTCACGAGGGCTTTGGAGGCCCCCGTCAGGGCTCTGGCATTTCCTGGGGGTCGGAAGGACTCCACTGAACTTGTGTTGGAGCAGGGCCACCCTCACCGCTGTGCTGGAACCGCTGGTTGTCGGGCAGCTGTCGGGCCCAAATGAGACACAAGGAGGGCTTGGGCCAGGGCGACCAGCGGCGGGGGTCGTGAGAAGCAGGAGGCGCCCCGGACATATTTCCACAGCACTGATCTGTCAGGGCCAGGTTTATCTGTCACACAGGCTGTCCAACAAGCAGCAGGTCCTGCTGGAGACCTCATCGAAGTCGCTCCCCAGAGACCGAGCAGACTGAATTTGGGGAAAATTCAACCCGGGGCAGCACTCAGAGCCTGAGCCACCTAACCCGCCCACTAAGCGGCAGAGCCCAGGGCGCTCCGTGTTGACGTGCTCCGCCGTGGGGGGGCTGCGTGCTCCGGTCTACAGCCGGCGGCCGGCAGAGCTGGCTGTTGCTTACTTCAATTCCAGAGCTGCTCCTCTTGAAAACATTCTGATGGTGATACTCAAAGGTCCTCTGACCCCCCAACCATAACTGAGCGAACGGCTCAGGGGAGGGCAACGCTGGGGGCAAAGCGCAGCCCTTGACCTGAACTTGGGTGACGGCTGGGGTCACTGAGAAGGAAATCAACTCAGTGATGGGAAATGCCATCGCATACAAGCGTCGCTTCAATGAAAAATGTCAGAATATAATTTTCATTCTTCCTATAATTGACTCTGTCTGTGATATAGTACAAACTCATTTTACACATCAGAAATCCATGAAAGCTCTTCAAATACAGTCCCTATCACTGCAATGTTGCTCTTCTGGATGGACAGAGAGTTTATTTGCCTGTCTCGGCACAACTGATCATAACCCAAAACAGATTTGCTTTTTGAAAAGATTCACTGTTGGTTTCTGTTGTATTGTTGTTCATTCACACGCATCATATAAATGCTCTTAGTTCTAATGATTGTTTTCTACGCCTAATAATCACATGAGCCAAAATCACGGGAAGGTATCATTGAGAAAACAACCTATAGCTAAATATGTATAGTCTTGGTGTGCCACCAATTTCAAACCCAGAATTTCAAACCTAACTGGGTATCCCAGGGTCAGAGTTGACTCTCTAAAATTTGTGAATACCAATCTAGATGATTTTAATAACTAGCTCAGAAAAGCGGTCAAACACTGAAAATGAATATGCTAACTGCAATTTTTTTTTGCCTGCTGTATACACTGATCAGCTAGATACTTTATCATCACAAAACCCATGCAAAACAAGTGTTAACAATGCTGACTTTAGAGACAAGCACCTGGACCTCAGAAATGAGATGGACTCGCTCCTGGGAGCTGCACACTCAGGTGGGGAGCTGGGGTGTGAATGCTGGTCTGTGTTCTGTAAAGCCTGAGGCACGGGAGGCCTCCACTGCTGGGCCCAGGGACTTCAGCTGGACCCAATTCAGCCCAAGTAGAAGTAATTCCAAGGCTCCAAACCAACCCTCTCTTCCTCTCCCTCTGCCCTCACACCTCTCTGTCTCTGTGTTTGTGCGTGTGTGTGTGGGTTTACAAAGAGAAAAATAAAAGTTTTCTGATTTGGGGTTGCCGTGTTCATTCAGGAAATAATATTGGCAAGGGGTGCCTCGGTTCCCTGAACTGACATCTTCATCAAAGGCGACCCCGCTGGCTCCATCAGAGACCAGATGCGTGTCGCGGCTGACCCAGGAACGACAAGTCCCCCCAAGGCTGTCAACGTGGCTCTTTATGAAAGAAATTCTTTCGAAGGTTTAGAAAATAAATAAACTAGTACTCTTTTTAAGCTAGCACCCTGCAAACCAGGAGAGCTTAGATCTCAACTCCTTGGGTAAAATACTCATATTAACCTCAAGCCACCCTTGTTTTATGCTTTGGGGGCTATTTTAATACATTTAACTGGAGACGCCTCAAAAATTACACAACAAGAAAAATAGATGTAGCACTCACCCTCCTCCAACCACATCCAGTTCTTCTGATTTTCAGTAAAGACTTCTGATCCTAAAGTCTTAAAAACCACCGACAAAACAACCCAGCTTCCTTGAGCCTCTCTGATGACCCGAGGCCATTGGTGTGCACAAGTCCCTCAGTGGTTCCATGACTGGTCTTGAAACAAGACCCCGCCCCCTCCACACGCTACCTGTTCGAAAAGGCACCCCTTGCTCTGTTTGGACCTTAAACTACATCTGACAAGCCCTCTTCTTCTCTCAGGTCTCCTCCTTGGCCTGCAGGGATTCAACCTGAGAGAGGCCTCCCAGCCTCAACATTGCAGCCTACACAACCCAGCACACACGCCAACGCGAGCTCCAAACCGCCCGTGACTGAATGCGACTGCCTTTTCACTACAGAACAAGGACTGCACATTCTGTGTTCACATACTCCCCAACCAACTTTAACACGAACCAGACAGGTTCTAGAAGAACAAACAGTAACCTCCCTTCTTCCAGCAGCTTTTGGCAGGAATCAGGCCCTTGCCACGGGTACGTGAGGAATCGACTGCCGGGAATGTTTCAGCACGGACGTGCTCCAGTCCTCTTGTGTGTCGGCTCGAATGCTCCCGATTGTGCGTGTGAGCGCTTGTACAATGCCCAAGAGTGCTGAATTAGTACGCTCTGACGTGGGCAGTTATATAACTCAGTTAGCACAATTCCCAAACTCTCACTTAACGGGCCTTTCTGCTACTTCCTGTGGAAATTACTTCATCTAGGTAAAGGACTCCAGCCCTCTAAATCGGAGATCAAATAAAAGGAGACACCGCTATAAATGTGAGGACTTAGACAGGAATCTTAAGCGGCGTTTTCTCTAGAGGGGAAGTTCATGACTAGACGTGGCTGCATAATGAAGGAGACCGAGTTGGCCACGAGATGACCGACTCTGCGTAGACCACATCTATCCTGTCACTAATTCACTGTGCCTTGTCCTTTGGGATACTGGGACTCGAGTTCCGAAAAGAGGAGTCTTTATCAACCACCACTGTCCTTTAAATAAACAGAAAAGTGTTTCTTAGGTTTTCTTCCACCTTTTTGGGAGGGGGACTCAAAATACCTTAAAATATTTGACAAAAAGGAGTGCCAGAAACAGGAAAGGCAGGATCAGGCGGAAATATATCTGATTTAAGTAGAAGACTAGTTACCAACACAAACCTCAGAACCTTTATCTTTTTTCTCAGAACCTTTGTTTTTGTTCTATCAGAAAAGCATCTTTCCTTTTGAACTAACACAGTAGCTGAGTAAAACTCATTTACATCTGACAAAGGAATGGTGTTACCTGGTTCACAGGACCCTTGAGTTTCGGCTCCTGTCACAGATCTTTAGCTACCGTCACCTCTGTGCAGATCTTGGTACCGTAGGACCATTGAGTCTTAGGACTCGAATGAGGGACTAGCCCTGCCCTCCCCAAGTGCAGAAGGAAGACAGGATGGCAAAATGCTTAGGCAGCTCCAGCACAAGCAGGAAGATGTGAGACTTAATTAACCTCTGAATCGAATGTTTTCTGACTGTTGCTTTCTAGGCTTTACAAAAAAGACTAGCAAACTACCTAATCGCATGCTCAAACACGAGGTAACAGAGCAGCTCAGCAGCTGACCGAGAGGGACTAGGAATGTGCATCTATAACAAGTACCTGAGATGGCCCCCACACCACACACCACGAGGCGCTTGCCCATCTCGCACATTTCAGTAAACCTGGAAGATGTCGTGATCAGAAATAGAGGCTGACAGCGCCAGCTGTGGAGCAGGTGACAGCAGGCCCTTGTGGAAACCGCGCAGCTGGTCCCCAGCTGTGCGATGCTGATGGCTTAGCACTGCCAGGCAATGCCACCCCCAAGGGCTGTGATTTGACGAGGTGTCATCCTCTGGCTACCGAAGGGTGTATCCCAGGTCTTGTATCTGTGAATTCCATGGGGGACTGGCTGTTGTGTGTGCCCGGCTTGCTCACGGGTGTTGCTCGGGGCACAAGTTGTACCAGGTGGGAAAACCCCTCGCCCCCACACAGAGACCATGCACGTCACCAGCAGATCTGGTCTCGCTCTCCCTCACCAGCCCCTGCTTTCCCACGGGGTCTGGGACTCCTCATTCCACAGCAGAGAACATAACAGAGTGTCTGCTGAAGGAGCAATGGCATGTCCACTGAGGAACAGGGATGCTTAATGCTCAGATGCCAAGGCCAACGCAGGCCTGGCCAGCCACTGGACAATCACAACAAAGTACTGGGGTAGCAAAAGGAGTGTGCATTCCACAGCACATGCACTTGGAAGCCAAGGGTAATCATTAACACGAACACAGGAGATGATCCAGGCTGTGCTCTTCACTCAAGCAGCCAGTAACACTCAGTGAACCCCTCCTATGCGTGCATGCATTTACTGAACAGACATTGACCTGGTGCCTATACTTCTCCAGACACCATGCCAGGCATGGGGATATCGCCATCAACAATGCAACAGAATGTCCCTTCTCATCAGGATGTTACAGAACACACAGCCAGGAGTCGGGGTATATAAGTAGCATTTCCTACTACCTGAGTATATGCCGTTGGGGAGAGTTAGACATACAATTCAGCGGAGGAAGAGTGATACATGAACCCACTTCATTTTACCCTTATGACAACCTGTGAGATAAATAAGCGTCCCCCCGCCCCCCCGCCCCGCACTTTACAGACTTGAGAACTGAGGTGTGAGCCAGTTAACTAGCTGGTTGCATCGTATCAACACAAGAACTGGGATGTGGTCATGCAAGTGACTGCGTGCAGAGTTAACACTTGGCACATACAATATTATCAGACAGGTACCCCCCCGTGCTCTTTAACAAACAATTTTTAAAAAAATTTAATACACTGAATTGAAAAGGAGATACATCTGGACTAACTGACTTATCTCATTTAATCCTCGACACATCCCAGTGTGGGAATCCGTATCATCCCGTTTTACAGATGAGCAGACGGAGGCTCAGAGAAGCGACTTGTCCAGGAACATCCCAAATCGCGGGCGGAGACCGAGCTGGATGCAGAACCCAGTCACGCCCCTCCTGGGCCCGCACCCACACCTCATCCGTCACCTGCGTTCACAGCCAGCTCCCTCACACACGCTCCTCCTCAAGGACAGCACAATGCAGTCACCGGGAACGTGGACTCTGACCAGCATGCCTGGTTCAATCCCAGCCCAGCCTTTTACAAGTTCGGTGACTTTGGGGAAGTCATTGACACCTCTGGGCCTCAGTTTCCACATGTATAAAATGAGATCAACAGTACTTACTTCAAACTACTTTGTTACAAAGATGAATGGGTTAATATCTACAAAGGTCTTAAAACGGTGCCTGGCAACACAGCAAGGAATGTGTATTAGTTATCTATTGCTGCATAACAAAATACCACAAAATCTAGAGGCTTAAAACAATAAACAACATTTAACATCGCACAGAAGGGTAGAGAAGGAATTTGAGTTATTCTGGTTTGTGGTCTCTCATAAGACCATAATCAAGACATCAGTCAAGGCTGCAGGCATCTGTACGCTTGACTAAAGCTGGAACATTTTTCAAAATAGCTTATTCACATGGCTGGCACGCTGGTGCTGCCTGGTGGCAGGAGGCCGCGGTTCTCCATGTGGGAGTGTGCTCACAACGCACAACCAGCTTTCCAGTAGAGCAAGTGATCCAAGAGAACACGGGGAAAACAGCAACATCTTTCACAGTCTGGTCTTGGATGACCCGCATCGCTGTGTCTGCATTATCCTACTGGTTACACAGGTCAGCCCTATTCACTGTGGGAGGGGACTGGATAAGGGTACAAATACCAGGAGGCCAGGATTACTGGGGGCCAACATTGCCGGCTGACTAACACAGGATCGGGTCTATTACATAAAGGAATTGGGCCTTAACTATTCTTGTATCCTAAGTGCCTGGTCTGTAGTGAGATAATCAATATGCATTTATCAGAAGAACGGCATCTGGACAAAAAGAGGAAATGTCCATGTCATCTGTCCAAGTCCCCTTCTAGCTCTCTGTCATTTTACTATCTGCTTTCTGAGCCATTCCCGAGGAAGGAACTACTTGTTCTCAGTTTTGACTCTAAATCATTATCTCCATGAATTAGGTCTCAAATTTCATCTTCATATAAAAGCGTTTGGAGTGGTAACCTCAAACCTAAAGTGCTATTTAACTGTCTTCTTCTTCCACGTACATCCAAATGAAATACTTCCTCTGAACTCAGAAGACTCAGAACAAAGCAGACTGAAATTTTACGCCTCGGCTGAAATGTCTGCGCTAATGCACTGAAGCAGGCACTAGGATGTGTCCCAAGACAATTGTGGGAAAGTTCCCCTTTGCACAAAGGCAGGCTATCCGCTTCCTCCTCTCCCCACCGAAGCTGGACTCGGGAGGTAAGCCTGGCTGAAGTCCAGAGAGGGCTGCCCACTGAAACCTGTGAGTCCAGGAGCAGGCCAGGGAGGGAAGACCTAATGACCGGGGAAGCAACCACGTCTCTGAGGGGCCAAGATCCTCAGATTCCTACTTCTTGGCAGCTGTCTCCCATCAGATCCATGCCAGAGACTTCAGACACAGGGACATGTCATGGCAATGACCCCAGGACAGCCTTTCCAACAGCACTGACCATTCAACCCAGGGTGACGTTCTCAACGGCACCGCTGCCTTAACTCAGCAGAGGTGCAACTGTGCCTCCTGGAAAGCACTGAAGGGGAGGCACTGCTCCCTGGTCAGCACTGGATGGAAACGGTCATCTTGAGCAGTGGGGACATTTGCTACATCTTGATTGCAAGACGAAGGCTTCGCTGAATGTAGAAATTCTTCCCTATTTTACATTGACTTCTTTAATGTTTTTTTTTTTAAAGATTTTATTTATTTTTAGACAGAAGGGAAGGGAGAAAGAGAGGGAGGGAAACATCAATGTGTGGTTGCTTCTCACGTAGCCCCCCCCTGGGGACCTGGCCCGCAACCCAGGCATGTGCCCTGACTGGGAATCGAACCAGCGACCCTTTGGTTCGCAGCCCGCGCTCAATCCACTGAGCCACACCAGCCAGGTGATGTTCGTTTGTTTTAAATACTTAAGGACAAATGTTCACCCTGACATTTGAGAAGGACAACAACAGTAAAATCCAAAGTGTAAGCCCACCTCCAAGTGTGAATTAGAACTTCAACTGTGAACTCCTACGCGATGGGCCGAGCTCCAAATAGCAAAGTCCTTTAAGAAAATCTGGTCAGCCATGCGGGAGGGGCTTAAGAGGGTCTGTAATTTATCATTCTGGTGCCACCCTGGGGATTTTTCTATAAACTTCCCTGTGTTGTTTTTGGACTCTTCATTCTCAGGGTTGCTCTCTTCTACTCTGGTTTATCCTAAATTCAAATTATCTAGCACTACACCAGCATAACAAATAAAATCTCACCACATTTTAATTGATTAATGTAATTAAAAGAATTGATGTCATTAATTCTTGTTCTTCACCATCCAGAGCTGTGGTGACGTCCCACAGAATAGTCACCAGCCGCGTGGGGCTAGTTTGAATTGAGATGGACCCCAAGTGTAAAGCACACACCAGATTTCAAAGACTTAAGTGTGCAAAACAGAATGTAAAACATTTCGGTATTTTTTCCTATAGATTACACATTGAAATATTTTGAATATATTGGGTTAAATATATTGTTAAAATTAACTTTACCTGTTCCTTTTTATGTTTTTAAAAGGTAGCTACTAGGACACTGTAGACCACACACACTGTCTGCACGTGTCTACTAGACATAGCTGGGTTAGGCGTCCCAAATCAGAGAGTGCCGACTGGCTGCTGAGGCCCCTGTGGGACTAAGAGACAGTGTGCATGAGCTATACAATGTTAGCACAAAGGGTGATTTTTATTTCAAACAATAGCTAACACAGAGTCAGGCAATCAGGCATGAACAAATGGATTCCACATTCTCTTTGAAAATAAAGAAATCTGGTAACCCTGAGCCGACATTCCTACATGGCAAGATGGCCAGGAGCTGCCCCCTCCAATTTTCCACTGTCCCCGCCAGGCCCTATTGCTTCCTGACACTGGGGAGAAGATCAACTGCCATTCCCCCTGCCCCGTCCCTGCAGCTTCATACGTTCAAATCCCATTCCTCTGCAGGCATTTGAGTTTGAGAGCCTCGCTCCAGAGTTGGGCAGGAGACATTCTCGGCAAGGGTGAAGGCAGTGGGAGGGTCTGCTGAGGGTATGTGCAAATAAGAGACAGGTCTGCAAAGAGAGGAGGGTTTCAAGTAGATGGGCTCAACTTGGGGACTTTTTTTTTTTTTTTTTTGAGGCTGGACATGTAAATGGAGATGTCCTGGGGCACTTGGAAACATGCAACTGAATACATAGAGGACAGAGCCAGATGGTAAGAACAGTTGCCTCAGAGACACCCAGAAGCAAGAGAAGAAAGATGAACACAGTTCAAGAGCCTGGGAAGGATGTGTCAGAGTCAACGGGAGGTACCTGGAGAGAGTGGTGTGCAGGAACTGAGCTTACAGCGGGGCGGGGTATTCGCCCACAGTGGACAGCAAACTGCACTCGTCCCTGAATATACCATAGCTCCATCTCCACCTCTTTTAATAACAGCTATCGCTTTATCTCAGCAAAACTGGCTTAGGAAAAGAGGCAAATTTTCTCACAGCAATCACACAAACTTCTAGCTCACCACGATTCTGCAAAACAAACTGCCTTCACTGGAAACAGCACTCCATCCAATGTCTGCCTCCAAAGGAACTTCCCGTTTCCTCACCGGAACTCACTGTCTCCCCGCCCTAGGCCTTTAAAAATCGACTGTATGAGCAGTGAAGAAGCGGCAAGCACTGGGACTGGAAATACAACTAAGAAATGAGATCCAGGACCCTCTGACGGGATGTTACAATATTCTAGATGATTACAATTCTAAAGCTACTCTTTTCTAGGTAAATGGAAGGCATTTTCATTCTCAATCTTTTTACCACCTTGGCAAATATTTTCCCAAGTGATTATTAGAGCTAAGCATTCAGACACCAGTCCTCCCATTCTTGATCTATCCCTGTGACCAAAATATAAAAGAGATCACAGATGCTTATGGGTAACTACTTTGCAATAGTCATTCATTTTCCTTGGTCTGGTATCAGCAAAATACTTTTCATTAGTGGATAAATAACAGTTTGACTCCACCATAAAGCAATGAATATAAGCAGAGTTAGATTCAGACTCCAGTGGAATGGGGGAGCAATGTAATGGAAATCCCAGGACTTTTCATTATCATCTTATCTGCCTCAAGACTCAGCACCTCTTGTCCAAATATCAGTTATCTGAACTCTCCGCATTGCATTTATCAGTTGCGATTTCATTCTATTCATTCTTATAGACTGAAAATATGGGATGCTTACACCAAATCATCCAATCACGCAGCCCACAGATATCTGCTTCGCACCGCCACGTGCAGGCTGGGGATGGGCCAACGGTGCCGCGGCAGCGAGGTCTGATGCCTGCGTAGAGGTCACACGATGGTAAGGTAACTAACTGCACACATTACAGATTATACACAATGTGTTAAGTGCTGTAGCAGGAGTCCATTTAAGGCACAGAAGGAGCACGAAGGGAAGAAGAGACAGAGGCCAGGAACAGCCTCTTCAGGAGGCAGCAGCTGCACAGGGTTCCTGAGGAAGAATAAAACCTTGTACTTAATGCAGGAAAAAAAGTGTACGCAAAGGCAGAGCAGAAGAGACAGCATCGTCTGGCTCTGGGAAACTGTGAGTGCTGGCCATGGAAGTTTCTGCAGAAGGGCAGTGCCAGGATGTGAGCCGACAGGGAGGGGTCGAGTTACTGAGAGCCCAATTTTAACATTCTCCCAGGGAGACACAAAGAGACTGAGTGACCTAGGCCAAGACACCAAGGTAAGCCTAAGGCATCCATGAAAACCATATACATAGCGAACGTTCTTCCCTAGGTCAGTACCCCGATGAAGCCTGAGACTATCCTCTGTCCCTTCCCGCACGTAGATCTGGGGCCCAGCGTTGCATTAATCAAAGGAAACTACCGCATGAGACTGCCGTGACAGTAATAATGGTAATGTAATGAAGTAGACCAGTGGTTCTCAAAGCGGGTTTCCTGGACCAGCAGGAGCAGCAGCACCTGGGAACTTGTTAGAAATGCAAATTTCCAGGCCTCACCCCAGACCTACAAAGTTACAAACTCTGGGGGTGGGAGCCAACCCGTGGAGCAACATTTTCCTGTAGCCCACTTGATTTTTAATTTGACAAATTTTAACTTTGTTTAAAAAGTTAATTTACTTTTCTTCACTTAATTTAATAAGTGAAAAATTTCAATTAATTTAATAAATAATTTATTTTTTTCACTTGCTACTTGTTTGATGATGCCAGACTTCCAAATCGAGCGAGTCACCTTTTAAATTTACGCTTCCTTCCCTTCAGCCCCAGAAAACCCCAAATCTGTAAGTCAGAAACAATTAGTGGTCGGGTCACAGATAGCATCCCAGAAATGGGCTTTGGAGCCACACTCAGTTTGCAACAAGTGTTCTTGAATGGATTCCTCTAATCCGTTCCCGCCAAATCCCACATCCCCCACGTGTGGCCCAAAGAATGCCTCCAGAGGTGCTTTAAATATCTGTTGTGCCTGTGACTAATTATATCTCCTAAGAGTTGGGACAACTGCGGCAGAGTGAACTAACTGCACCCACACACGACGACACGGGTGAATTCAACAGACAGAATGTACAGCAGAAGAGCACGCACGCTTTCATTCCACGTACATCAAGTTCAAAGACAGGTAAAAGTCACTGAAGTAACAGGCGTCAGGAGCATGGTCGCTCTGGGAAAGAGGTGGGTGGGAAGTGACTTGGGAGTCCTTCCGGGAGCTTCTGGAACACTCCGTTTCCCAACCTGGAAGCTAGTCAGCTGGGTGTGTACATTTTGTGAACATTCATCAAGTTGTACACTTACAACTTAAGTGCTTTTTTCTATTCATGGCATATTTCAATTAAGAAAAAAGTTCCCTTTAAAAAATTATTCCAGCAAAGAAAGCATGGATTAAAGATAACATTAATAATACAAATATAAGTAAATACCTAAGAGAGAGAGAGACAGACAGACAGGGCATCTTGTTCTCCTAGTAAAAAGCTTTTTTTCCAGCCATACTAAAAGGTTAAAATCAGATAAAATTTCAGCAAAAAAAGTGGAATTATGGAAAAAATAATTTGAATATGGATTTATACTCAAAATCATTGACAATAAACATCACTCTAAGTGCATATTTTTATGTTTTGCGATATCAGCCTATATAATACATCTTTATCTCCCTTTATGTACATTTCTGCTTGTTCTATAATTTACATTCTTCATTAATAAATACAGTATGAAATTTACATATAAAGTATTATTGGTACTTATAGAAACTTTCAATGACGGTGTTTAAGCAAAAACTTCAGGAAATATTTAACTACATGCTTGCACATAACATACAAATTGTCTTATCTCTCAGGAAAAAGGCTCAGACATATCTAGACTGGAAATTCTGGACTTTTAAAATTACTTGTAAATTTCCAACAACAATTGAATCATCCAGGAAATCCGCTTCTATAAATTTTCATTTTTTTTTCCTGTACTTGTGAAAACACAGCTGAAGAGGGAGGTTATCAAATGTAACATTATCTCTCTTTGAAGCTTCAGAAATAGTCTGGAGGGAGAGTTTATGTCTCAGACACGGGCTCCCACCCCTGCCCCTTGAGAAAAGTCAA
Organism: Micronycteris hirsuta; assembly: GCA_004026765.1. Taxonomy (NCBI): domain Eukaryota; kingdom Metazoa; phylum Chordata; class Mammalia; order Chiroptera; family Phyllostomidae; genus Micronycteris; species Micronycteris hirsuta. The sequence goes on from PVJI01000505.1 coordinate 21,248, forward strand.
CAAACTGGAGGACCACAAATCCCATGGTTCAACCAGGCAAGCAAGTGAAAGTGAAGGCACAAACCCCTCTTTTTCAGGGGGAATAACCGAGTGCAGATCAGACCCAGAGCCCCGTCTGGATAAACAGAACCCTTGTTATGTTGGGAGAGGGTCAGAGGTGCGGCAGCTGGACGGACGAGCCATGTGACCAGGAACACGGTCCACTCCCACAAGCGCCTCACCCTTCATAGCAACCGTCTCCGTGTTCCCCGTGTTGTTGGCTTAGTAGTTGCCATAGACAACACACGGCAGCACCAAGGCTCAAACTGGGGTGAGGGGCGATTCAGGAACGCAGCACTGGATGACTGAGTATCTGCTAACGGGACAGAAAATCAGAGAGCCGTACCCGTGTTCACAAATCCCGGCTTTCCTTCTACCACGGCAAACTTCGCAGTGACCTCACACTCATGTCTCATCAGCGCTGTTTTATTGCTTTTTGCCAAATATCAAGTCTTGATTTCCGTGAAGTCACAGGCCCCATGGCCGCCCTGTGCCGCAACCAAGCAAATGTGCTTTTACTGCCTCAAGAAATAAGTCATGTACTTTCAAAACTCTGCTGAGTGCTCAGGGGAAATTTGGCCTCATGCTTCTTTCTGACGGGTTTCAGCTCTCCATCCATCCAGGGGAGTCAATTAAACCTTAAGCTGGAGTTGAAGAGAAACCTCTGGGGCCGGCTCAGCTGGGGCAGTTCCCCTATTAGTGCAGAAAAGGATGAGAAGGGAGGGCACGGATGGGCTGTCCACACAGGGGCCGCCGAAGAGGATGTCTCTAGAAACAAAGAGCCGCTGCCCCATGACTTCTTGGGGTCATGCTTCCAGAAAAACATGAGAGGAACACACCTGGCCTTGTTATTAAAATTCCTAACCCAGACGACCTTCATAAAAAGGGGGTGCGGTACAAACGAAACGAAATGCACAGCACAGGGGAGCAAGCCTGGCTCAGGGTGCGTGCTCAGATACTGATCACAGCAGCAAAATGCCAAGTGCATCCTGTAAAATGTAACGTGGTAAAACGTGACTGGCTAGCCTGGTCCCCAGCCTGCTGGAGGTAAGTCGGGGGAGATAAGGAAAGGACACTGTACTTTGGATAAAGCCTGCCTCTGACTGCTGTTCTCACAGACCCAGGCAGGCAATGCCAAGCGGTGAAAGGGTGGAACCCTCCAGTTCCTGGGAGTCTGGGGTGGGGCTGAGGCAGATAAGCCTCACCTGGAGCGGTGCCTGTTCCACTAGCCGGGTGTCCTGCGGAGAGCGTGGGCTTGGACTCATGGGTCTGCTTTCCCAATCTAGGTGCATGGCCTGCGGCAAACCCAGGCAGTCCCTGCCCACCAGCATTCACTAAACCCCCCTTGTGGGGTCCACCTACCCCCCTGCCGCTCTCCTCCGGTGCTTCAGGTCAGCGGCCCGACCACTGGTGATTCCAGGACACTCCCTCAGCGCTGTTTGCTCAGAAGCTCTGTCCAGGGAGCCAAATGGCGCGTGCACAGAAGTTCAAGCTCCACCACCCCCTTCACCCAGAACAGCTTTGATTTTGTCATTTCCATCCATCTAAGATTTTGTTTGAACAAAAGATTCTCTAACAAAAAAAAAAATTAAAAATGTGAAAATCACTGCCGTAGTGGGAAGAGGGAATTGATTTCACAAACTCTCAAATGAAACCTCAACAGGGCTCTTAAGGAAAATGTGGGATTTTCTTTCCTACAGCTATTTCTCATAGGGTCAACTCCTCAAAGCCAAGGGCAGACTGTGAAGCTGTTGCTTCAACAGGCACTCCTGAGTGGGCTGTCACAGCTGGGCGCACTGCTCTGACTGCTAAGGAATCCACTGATGCAAAGCAGGAAGCCACCCTCCAGGTTTCCTGTCTAAAGGAATGTGCGGCTGGCATGCCCCAAACGTGGTCCCCGACTCTGGCAACCATCAACTCTTCCTGCCACCAGCTTGGCAGGAGCCCCTCCAGCAGCTCCCTGAAGCCAGGAGAGCCGAGTTTGCCAGCTGAAGCAGGGGCTGTGCCAGCGTGCCAAGGCTTTGGGGCTGTGGGCTCATTCCACCTGCGAAGTGATCAGAGCTGGGGCACAGGAATGCATGTAGAGCATGCAGCTCAGTGCCTGGCACACAACCTACTCACCAACACACACACAGCTGCTTTTGGGGGGTGGTGGTGGTGGTGGTGGTGGGTGTGTGTGTGTGTGTGTGTGTGTGTGTGTGTACACCATCTTTGAATACACACACACACACACACACACAACCACCTTCACAGCCAGGGGGCTGAGGAGGGGACCACAGTCCCCAGGGAGCTGAGAACCTGGAGCAGGAACTGAATGTTCCCACGGTGCCATTCTGCAGCGTTGCGAGGTTTAACCAAGGAAGACTTGAGGGAGCCCGAAAAGGAAGAGACTCATCCTTACGATTTCTCTTTGTAAAGGCTTTTTGGGTAGGGTGACTCCCAACCTGCTTTGCCCAGGCAGTTCTGGTTTGTGAACTGTGTTGCCAGAGCCCCAGTTTGAGTAATAAGCCCTATGATGGCCTTACACAGGGAGGACGTGGCATGAGCTGGTCCTTGAAGGACCTTTAGAACGTCCACAGTCAGGAAGCAATGCACGGCGGGGAGCAGCTGAGCAAAGAGCCACCAGGGAGGAAAGCAGGGCATGTTTGGGAAATGTCAAGGAGCCTGGTTGCACTAGAGCATGGGGTGTGAAGAAGGTCGAAGGAGAGATGGAAGAAGCCCGGTGGGTGCCTCACGGGCCGAGCTCACACTTTCCTGGGGCTGGCAACGGCGCACCCAGCCCCCTGAGCGGCAGTGTGTTCAGGTGTTGGCTCTAGCACAAGGCAGTGAGGAGGTATGGACGGACAGAGAGCAGAGGAGGAGGGCCTGGCTGGTGGGACAGGAACCCTGGCATCCGAATCATCCCGCGCCAGCCCAGCCTCTCACCTGCTCTCTACCCTCTGGGGCCGCCCACCCCTGAAGAGGGCCGGCTCAGTCTCCCTCACAGGGAGGCAGCTGCTCGTACCACGTCCTGGACACGTACTGGCCCCAGGACTATTCCTGGCCCTCCCAGGCCAGTGTTTGACAAGAAAGGCACAGCTGCTGGGCACTTCCACCCCAGTGGGACCCGCTCTCCCATAAACGGTCACGCCACTTTCTGTGCTTTGAGCAGCGTCACCTGGACCTGAGGACAGGAGGGGGCACCTCCTTCCTTGGAGCTGCCGTGCACAGTTGTCTTTCCCAGGCCTGGGGAAAGTCAGCCACCTGCTTTTGTTGAGCATGTGTTGAAACACGAAAGCAGCTGTTCCTGGCACGGTGTTTGTTCAAGGCTGGGGGGAGGTGCCCGGAGAAGTCACTCACGTGGAGGCGGATCCAGCCCGCCCAGTGACCAACAACGGCTCAGAGGGAGGAAGGACACTGAGAAGGGAGGCGGGGTCGATGGCGCTTGCAGGGTGGTCCCTGAGCAAAAGGCATTCACAGTCAAGGAATCACGCTGACAAAGGACCTACTCAAAACAGGAGTAAGTCTAGAAATTGCATGCAGACCAAAGCTTCATCCCTGCCCAGCCCAGTATCCCCTTCTCCCCTCCATCACCCTGTTAATCCACTTACCGCCTTTGGTGTGGATTACTTTAAAACTCTCAGGGTTCCCAGTGCTCAAGTTCTTGCCTCTCCAATATACCCTCAAAATTGGGGCCCAAGAATATGACCCCTTCAGTGGCAGGGCTAGTAACAATTAACCTTCCTTGATATCTCAGTGATACCTCAACATATGTATATATATGTTGAATGAGTGAGTGGCTGAATGAACCAAGAAAGGAATGAATGAATGTCACTCCCCCCACACCAGGCAGCCCTTGCAAACCGTAAGGAGACTGGAGCCACGGGCGTACAGTGAAGGCTGAGAGACCGGCTGGAATGCAGTGAGGGGGCTGCAGGAAATCAGTCGTTTGCTTTTCCTTTAGTAGTGCTTTCAGGGCATGGCATGTGCAAGGTGAAACTCCGAATTTACCTTCCCCAAGAGGACACAAGTTTTCTTTGCTAACGTGGAGCTCGGCGGCAGCAGTCTGGCTGACAAAGGTGGGCAGAGCTGACAGATACCGCGATCCTCACCAGGAGTTTGCACCCTCAGTAATAAAATAACGATAACGCTGATGATGAAAATCACCGATGCCACCGTTGACTTAGGATACACTGCGTGCAAGGCATTATGCTGCTACGCGTGTGACATGCAGCTCTCACGAATGTTCACGATACTACCAAGAGGTGGATTTTTATCACTATTTTTGGAGAAGGTTCAATGGGATTAAGCATCTTGTTCAGTATCACATACAGCTAGTAAGCGGCGCAGCAGTGACTGAAACGCAGTTATGGGATCACAAGTTTCCTACTATGCTATAGGGTGATTTAATCTTCTTTTTGCGTGGATAAATGGTCATACTCTTTGGGGAAGAGAAAGAAAGAAGGAAAATAGAACGCTAGGTGCTTTCTAGATGTACACTCATGTGGTGCAACACCAAACAGCAAAAACTTGATTGATAGTCCCCTTTTTGAATATGAGGCAACTGGATCTTAGAGAGGTTAAATAGTAAGTCTGCAATAATACAGAATAATTAGTCCAAGAGATGAGACAATGGCACTGATGTTGGTAACTGATGATGGAGACGGGGCAGAGGCAGGGGCAGTAAACGGGGGAGCTGGGCACAGCCTCTGCTAACCGGTGACCCAGGTCGGAGGTGGGCCAAGTCGCCCTGTAAGGAGCCAGAGTCAGTATTTTAGGCTCTACTGACGTAGACAGGATGTGGCCGAGGGCCACAGATTGCTGACCCCCGGATCAGATGATGACGGCGATACACAGGAAGTCTGACACCTAAGGAGGACTCTATTCCTAAGGTCAGCTGTCACATATTAATTCATTCATGACTTGAGAGTTTATTTTGTTCTATGAACCTAGAATCAGTAGCATATACTGTCAAAAGGCAAAGCCCTAGGTAATTATTAAATCGACTCCAGTGGGAAAATTCTAAGACAAGTACAACTTTTACAGTGGGAACAAAAAGGAGAATACGTTCCGCTGAAATAAAAAAGTAAGTGTACGTTCCCATCCTCTGGGCCCTGGATACAAAACAGATGCTGAGACTTCAACTGACACCCGAAGCCTTCACTCCTCTTCGGAGTGTGGCCCAGGGCTTAGACGAGCTGGTGGTCTGGGTCATCAAGAACCCCAAGAGCACTGGCTTTCATTAAGCAGGCCACATGTTCACAGAGAGCCTTTCCTTGTGTGGATGCCAGAAACTTACGTATGGCGTCAAGTTCACCAAAGAAGGAAAGAATGGGAGGAGTGGAGATGTCAAAGTCAGAAATAATCCACCTTCATGACCAGCAATGGGATGGTGGGGGATTGCGGGGCTGAGGGTATTTTTTACAGGAGAGAAAGTCAGGTAACTGATTTCTGTATTTGCCTTCGACTAGTGACATCCAGCAGACATGCTTCCTAGTCCTAGAACAGCTCAGAAGTCTGAAAAACTCCCCAGAACTGGACTACAGGAGAAAACCAGCAAGAAGCACAAGGTGGCATTTATTTGTTTGGGACATGATCTGTTTTGAGACAGACTCACAGATGGACAGTAGGATGCCAGCTACTCAGCGGGGGTGGAGGAGGCTTGAGGAGGTGGAGGGATTGAGCCAAAACGAAAAAGGACTCAAGGACATGGACAACAGTGTGGTGACTGCTGACTGCTGGGGGCATGGGGTATAAGGGGCTGCGTGGTGACGGGAAAAATATAATAAAGGTTAAGTTTAAAAAGGAGATGGCCTGTTTCAGTATCTGATTCCACATTCATTGTCTGGGTCAATATTATTGTTCGCTCAGCATCTGCACTGTGCCTGGCCCCAGGCAAGGCTGGGAAGACAGCGAGGGACAAGACAGCCAAGGTCCCTGGGTCCTCAAGAGAGTTGAGCCCACTGGGATACACTTTTAAGTTCAACCATTAAAAATATTTCTGATAAGGTTTGCTTGCAAAGGAAAGCTCAGCCACTGGCCCTTCTTTACCGAGGTGTCTTAGGACTCCATTTTCCTATGGTACATTCTCACCAGGTTTTTCCTTTTTCCCTAATAAACTGAAACCCACTGAGCTAACTGGCTTTCTCTGGGGGCGGCCAGGAGATGCCTCCTCTGTTTTGTACAACGGAACACATGGTTTACCTCTCTCCCATGACGGGCGACGGGTGCATGACAACGGATGCAAATCTGAAGAACGATGATGAAGATGGTGGTGTACATGGACTGAGAGTAAGCCCCTGCATATATGTGAGGGGTACTGGGCAGAGAAGGCGTCACGGGGGAAGAGAGAGAGGATTACATACAGAGGAACTAGCACATAAAGCATGAAGGCACCGATACACAGGGTCAGCCCAATGGTGACTAAATGTAGTGCAATGCCTGTCATAGGGAGTGCCTGTACATGTGTGTGTGCATGTGCCTGTGTGTGGGGAGCAGGTGCAAACTTCATGTGTCAGTGGGGGTCACTCGTCTCCACCCCAGCTCCTGCTCGCTCCCTGTGTACAACTGAACTTGCTTCATTAGCACCAAAACTTGGGGAAACTGGTCCCCCAAGGAGCCCAACGTGTCTCACTCAGTGACCAGACGTGATAAATTAAGAGGCACCACGCTAGTCCTAACAGTCTCCCACCGTAAACATAGTCCAGAGAGTCATAGAGGGCCAGCCTATTACTCACGCTCATCTCTAATACTCCCAGAACGCTGCAGAGTTGACCTGAGACATTCACAGGAGGCCAGAAAGCATCTTGTGAACGGGGCCAGGCAAACTCTTCCTGCCCCCCCCACCCGCCGTGTCCTAAGGTGGAGAAATGAAAGGGGCCAGGAGAGGGTGAGGAGGGCTGAGCAGACAACCCACCCAGTCTCTTATCCTACACCAGAGCTGGGGACACACGCTCCCCTCTGCAGCCTTTACGATTCTGCCCTCTGTCAGAGAAAGCAGACGTGCACGGCACTTGGATAGATGGTCCGTGGGCTGCTTGCCTGGATACTTTCCGAGCTGATCAGGCAGGGGAGGGAGAAAATGCTCAGGATGGAAGCATCTGAACAAATAAGGCAGTCAAAAGAGAAAGAAGATAGGGGCTTTCAAAGCCACACTGCATCTTTGCAGGAAGAGGAGCAAGAAGGGGAGGGAATGGAGCCTTCCTCACTTGACTGAAGTCCCCAAGGGTCTGCCTGGAGCTGAACCTCACAAAGCAGGCAGGGCAAGAGCTCTGCCAGTGGGACTTGGGAAAACGCTGAAGAAGTGACCTGGACCTTTATTCTTGTCACTCTGCCCTAGCGGCCCCCAAAGGGTTGGCTGTTTGAAAGGAACACAACCCCAATGGAGCTTTTGATACCTGATAGACAACAGGATCCAGGAAAGTCTGAAGGATAACGGGAGCTGGACTGTTAATGGGACCAGGACCAAACAGTTAGCCCATCTCTAACATGGGCTTAGTTTATTTTGTCTATACGCTATGTAACTCATCCGAGATTGGATGGCTTTTACGTGTCAGGTGCTATGTGTCCTCACCCCATGGCAATGCTTCTGGATCATGCCCCACGTCAACTTCTGTGTTCGAGGCTGGGAGGAATGGAGACGAACACTATCACTATCCCAACTCCTCACGTTGAAAACCCTTATTCCCAGTGTGACGAGAGGAAGGGGTGGGGCCTTTGGGAGGTGATAGGTCAGGACAGCAGAGTCCTCATGAATGCGGTTAGTGTCTTTATAAAGGAGTCCCCAGAGAGCTCCCCTGTTCCTTCGGCCATGCAGAAAACAGGAAGCAGGCCCTCACCAGACACTGAAATCTGTAGGTGCCTTGCTCTTAGAATGCCCAGGCTCCAGAACTGGGAGAAACGAACGTTTGCTGTGTAAGCCACCCAGTGGATGGCATCTTTCTTATAGACGCCTGAACAAACCAGGACAGTTTTAAAGCCATTTATCAAATTATTTGAAAGCAGGGTTCAAAAACGCAAATTGTGTCTGGTTTCTCATGCTGCCCTTCCCCCAAAAAACCTACAGAAAATCTAGTCTTTTCCACGACTAGAGCTGTCCTTCGGAAGTAAAATGTCATACGAATATGATTTGTGGTGCAGCAGCCAAGTTCTTCCCAGAAGCAAGGGGTTGACTTTCCTTACATTCTGCAACGTGCCACCTTATCATTCAGTTTGAAGCCACCTCATTACATGAGATGTGTCAGCTGCTGGCTTTGAGAAGTGTCACCAAGGCCCAGGCACGGATTCATTCCTCCCACTGCTGAGGCATTTTAATAGACCCAGGTTAATTGAGATCTGAAAGTGGTTATTGCGTCTAAGGGACTCATTCAAATAAATGTTACTAAAATTTGCATTTGAAAATCACACCTCTGCCTGCTGCTTTAATGTAAGCCCCAGCCCACAAAATTCAGGTCCTGAGTTCAAGGTTCAGCTGCTCGTAATTGCAATACTGTGCCCAGATCCCATTGGACTTTTCTGCCCCAAGCACCTCGGGGACAGGGTATGGTTACACTGCGTGCCTGCGGGGGGAAGAAGACCTTGATGAAAGACTGGGGGAAACCATCAGCAATCAGATCACCCTCAGCTTAAACTCTAGGCTGTCGAACACTCCGCTCCCTGACTGTGAGCCACCCCATCCACACCGGCATCCGCACTGGCCTTAGTCAGGACAAAGCCTCCACTCCTCCTTTCCCGGTGTCCCAAATCTGTCACAAAGCAGAAAAACCCTGAGCTCATCACCATGTGGCTGGGGCTGCCAGGCTCAGTCTCTGGTCCTGTCTGGGTGGTTTCTCAACCTACCTCAACTCAGCCTTGTCCCTTCAGATCAGAGCTCCCCATAGTTAGCCAGGGACAAATGCCCCACAGCTGCCAAAATGACAAGGCTCTGATGCCTTGTGGGTGACTCACTGAGTAAGCCAGGCAAGGATGAACTGAGCTGATTCTCATATCTGAGCTTCCCTCCCCACTTCGACACAAGCGAGGAGCTAAATCAATGTCCTTCCAGGTGGACAGGCTCCAATGACCACTGCTCACTCCTGCCAGATGCCTCCAGGCGTAAATACACACTTAGAGTGGAGGCAATTCAGAGCAGATGTGCCCACACTCATGCCTAAGAACAGCCTTGAACATACACAGACACACACTCACACACCTGTTAACTTCCCAGTGTGCCCTCAAGGCCAAACGGTCCTTTCCTGCTTACTTGCTTCTTCTCAGCAGGGTCTGCCTGCCCCACGCAAGGCCAGGCCAGGAGAGGGAGGAGGAGGCTGGTCAGACAGCAAAAGGAAAATGAAGGGAAGTTGGGAGAAACATCCATCTGGGTTATGAAGTGAGCAGTCAATGAAGGTTATTTTTGGAGAGCCCAAAGCCGAGAAAGCCTCAGAGGCCCAAATGAGATTGCTCCTCACAATGGAGGGTATTTATTTTGACCTGTCAGGTCTAGTGGAAAGGTTCCTCTTCAGTATAGCTTCAAATCCAGGGGTTTGAGAAGTATCTGAGGCTTCTAACTCATTACAGGATGCACGACCATCCAGGGGATGACCGGTAAATGTCTCCTTTAGGGGTCCACGAGGAGCCAGGGCTTGGCTTTGGGGTCCCTGGGCACAGGGCTGGGGCCTCATGTGCTTTTCCCTTCAATCACGTGCCTCTCAGATTATCCTGATCTTTGGGACACTGGATTTTAAGTACATACACCTGTCTCTTGTCCCCACCTTTCTGAATACCCTCAGCCCCCACTAAATGTCCCCACTGGCCCTCTCTCACCTGGTCTGTGCACTGTCACTGGGGAGACAGACAGTTATGACAGTGATCCTCCCAAGAGCCAGCATAGCACACACATAAAGGTCTAAAGGTAGGACCGCCAGCCACATTCAACAGCTCATGGGAAGAAAGTACAGGATGAGGGACAGGACAAGGACTAAGAGTGCCTGGACTCTGGGCCTGTCACCAGCATCCCATCCTCTGTGTCCCCGAACAAGTTACCCAAGTTTTCTGAACCCCCGTTTCGTCTGCAAAATGGGGACAATAACAACTTTCCTGTGAGGATCAAGGGCAAGGATTCTCAAGAACACGCTGGAACATATATAAGGGCTATACAATTTAAAGAGATTACTGTAGTTACACATACTAACTCCCTGTGCCTGTTCCTTCCTGGGCACATGGCTGAGCTCCCTTTCCCAGCATTGTGGGGACACCACTGAGCTCTGGACAATGGAGTGTGATTGGAAGTGACATCTGCCACATCCAGCTCAGCCCAAAGAACTCCCCCCACCCCTTCCACCATATTCCTCCCTCCTTGAGGCAGACAAACGCAGCAACCTTGAAAATGCCATGTTGAAAATGGCAATGCCAAGGTGAAAAGAGCCAGCACTGGGCACAGAACAGCCCGCACGCTAGTGAAACCTGTTTTAGATATCACACAAGCAAGAAATAAATATCAATCTAAGCAACGGCATATGTGAGGGTTTGCTTGTTATGGCACCTGTCAGTACTGCAAAATATACATTTCCCATGCCCAAAATGGTTATAGTGCATAGGCAGTATTAAATGTTTCACCTCAAAATGACCGAACAAACCATCATGAGTGATGGGGCCGTTGTACCTACTTTTGGAGTTCAGCCTTAATTATTCACACAGAGGTCATATGATGTATGGATCATCTCAGGTAAGATTATAATCTTGAGTGAGCTTTCTGGCACCACCACCACCAGCTCCGTTTTCCTGCAAACTTGTTTTCACAAATTGGAAACTCACATTCAGACAATTACCAGCTAAGGTGCCTTCCACAAGCAGATCCAGAGTGAGGAGGGTGTTTGTTCTCATTCTTCACATCTTTTGCTCATTAGCACACACTCCAGAGTGAAGCATCCTAGGCTGCCGTCCCTCTGAGTGGCAGACCCTCACTGGAAAAACATCTGGGTATACTGAGGCAGAAAGTGCAAGGAACAGCCTGAGATGAGAACCAGTGGGCCAGTCTGGACCTCAGTTCATCACGAGGTTCCTAAGACGTGACAGCTGGGGCTTTCCGTTGGGTTATGACTTCCCACGGCCACTTCCACTGTGTTATTCCCTGTCTCTCCCCTGCCGGCCCTTCCCTCGGCACCAAGTCCCTTCTGCTGCTGGTTTTCCAGCTCTCAGCTATTTCCTGTTCTCCTTCTCAGGTCACAGGGAATCCTTGCTCCCTAACTTTTAAAATGTCCACCCTAGTCGGTACCTCCTGTGCCACCTCCTACTGCAGTCTGTGGCGTTTCGGACAATTTTCAAGTGACCTACAGAGGACATTCTTGGGCCCTGTAACCCTGGGAGTTGGCTGCGCAGGGATCCAGAAAAACGGAACTTGACTCATGTCTCAGCCACATCATACTTCATGACCTCGAGTGATTCTCTCAAGTCATGTGACCCTGGGATTCTTCCCTGCATCATGGCGATGAAGCACCTTAGCTCCAGGGTTTTCATACAATCGAATGCATCCATTCACCGCCTCAGCGCATTTGCTGAGTCCTTCCACGTTCACAGAACCACTTTAAACTTTAAAGATATAACAGTGAATGATGCCCCGTCACGAAGCTTACATCCTAGTGAGAAACAATAAATAAACAAATATACAGAGGCTGGCGGAAGTGAGGCCCGCTTGAGTGTGGTTGGTAGGGTAATAACATGGGTGTAATAATGTATGGTTTTAATTTGAACATATCACCTAAAATGTCATATGGTGTGCTTGAGTGTGATATTGTTATATTGCAGAATTACATGCTTATGATTTCGTAATAAAAGATTTTGTAATAAAGAAAGGGCGTTATTTGTGCTGGACCCCGTACAAAATGCTAAGTGGAGACAAGCGCTATGAAGATAAAGAAAGCCAAGCAAGGAGACCAAGAAGGTGGAAGGAAGAAGGGTATCCACAAAGGCCTCTATGACGTGGTGACATCATCACGATGTGATGAATGGAGGCCTGAGTGAAACGGAAGAAGTGCAAAGGCCCTGGGGTACAAACCATACCATGATGGACAGGAAAATGCACCGAAAAGCACTCTAAAATGTGAGGCATGATCCACCTCAGAATCCCACACACTTTAGACTGAGGTATTTTCAACAAACCTCCCTGCCCGACACACGTATCTTCCTTCATGTCCTCAGAGGAGAACCAGGGAGCTCCCCACAGACCCCTTTGGAGAAGCTGTGCCACTAACGCACATGCCCTTCTGAGTAGAACTGGGGAAGGCAGGCCTTCCTGTAGGCTAAAGAGAAGAGCAGGCCCGAGAAGTTCAAACGCTGGTGCTTGGCAAGGTGTTCCTGAAGCTGCCTTTGTTATCACACCCTCGCCAGCAGTCAAGACTTAATGAGTCTTCCACAAATGCGTTTTGTAATTCTACTGGGGTCATGGATAATGCAATTAGGAGATAAAGAAATTGGCTGGAATGAGACGAACTCCAAAGTCAAAGATCGCATTTCAGACAAGCCCCCTCAAAGTCGAGGGTTCTCAGAGCAGAATGGCAAATTTCATCCAGGAAAGGGCCACTCGAGGGAGAAAGTAATGCAATCACTTCCGAGAACAGAGGGCAATAAAGTCACGTGACTGAGCAGAGAGCAGCCGGGGAGGAGAATCAAGGAGATAACTAATGGGAGCCAAGAAGGGCAACTGCAGGGGGCGAAATCGAATGAATAAGCAGCCGGTCATATAAAGCAGTAAAAAATAAAATAACAAACCAATCCCATATCAAAAGGATGTTTGCAGGGATGAGGAAAACAGCTCTGTAAAAGTACAACCACGATTTAACAGGAATGAGTTCAGGAGCTACTAGGGTACTTGGGATGCGGTTCAAGGTGTGAACGCCACTCGAGGAAGTCAACCCAGACTGGCCTGGATACCTCCAACTGAAGCTGTGCTCACCCACCCGACACCTGCACACAAAAGTTCACAACAGTGCTACGTGCAATAGTGAAAAAGGGGGCCACCCGCATGCCCATCGGAGGGCGAGTGGACACACAACAGCCGACGTGTCCATACACTGCACAGCATTTGCCATAAGAAAATGCAGTAGTGATGTACACTAACATGGATGATCCCTGAAAACATCACAGCAAGTAAAAGAAGCCAATCACAAAGGCCACATCTTGTATGGTTCCATTTACGTGAAATGTCGAGAGCAGGCAACTCTCTACGGACCGGAATGCAGTCGGCGGTTGCCAGCTCCTGAGCTGGGGCGGGGGCAGTAGTGAAGATCACTGCTGAGAGTGCGGGGTCCCTTCTGAAAGACGATAAAAAAGTTCTGAAATGCGGTTGTGCTCATGGCTGCGCACCTCTATTAATACACTAAACCACTGAACTCACTGTGTGCTTTAGACAGGTAAATGCCATGGGATGCAAACTGCAGTGACTGCTCATCTATCGCGAGAGTTACGTGCCAGAGACCCCCGCGATAGGTCAAAATCCGCGAAGTAGCGGTGTTTTATTTTATTATTTATATATATTTTAAGGCTTTATAAACCTTTTCCGCTCTCTTATTAACCTTTCCCACACTCTTATAAACACTTCATATGCTCTTAGACACTTTCTACACTCTTAAACCTACAGGATTTTAACAACATATAAAATTCTATATGGCTGCTCACCAGTGAAGTATACTGTAACTTGAATGATGAAGATCATGATTATGTAGCTGCGCAGCACTGATGGTGATGAAGGTGATGACGACGAGATGAATGTACTGCACGGCCAAGAAGAGCATTACACATTTTGATGTAGCAGGACAGAAACAAAATGCACAAGTAAGTATGTGCTGTGTCCATTACTGCTAAGTTCTATGGAGAAAAATAAAAGTGTGAATGGGGGTCAGGGAGTGCGGGGCTGAGAGTCTGGATACAATTTCTACAGGGCCGCCAGGGAGGGCCTTTCCAATAATACCTAGCAGAGCCTCAACCAACAGAGCAAGAACCGCGAGGACCTGGGGAGTGAGTCAGGGACAGGGACCAGCACAGGCAAAGGCCCTGGGGTTGGAGCAAGCCTGATGTGGGTAAGGAACACCAAAGAGGCCAGTGTGCCTGCCGCAGGAAGTAAGGCCAGAAAGGCTGAAGGGCCCGACAGCATTGGGACCTTACGGGCCACGGTAAGGGAAGCTTCTACTTTGAGTTGGAGGTTTTACACGGGTCTGGAAGGAGCCAGGGGCTTTGCTCTCCAAGGCAAAGGACCAGGCTCACTCTGCTTGAGGAGATCACACTGACGGCTGTGGTTTGCAGCCCTGTCCGACACGGTGCTGGGGCACAGTCAGGGCACTGGCAGGAGACAAGAGCAATAGTCCAGGGACAGAAACCGCAGGCTCTTCAAGCTGACTGGGGAGACACGGAGTTGACTGGACAGAGACAGCCCATCAAATACTCAGACAGTGCTGGGTTAGGTCCTAGGCTCCCTCCCCAGGGTCTAGCCTCCGCAGGGGGACAGGATCTCGAAGTTGACACAGAAGCCCAGGTCCCCTTGTTTGTTCAGACAAGGTTAAAGATCTCTGAGTGCCAGAGGCGATTTCCCGTTGCCAGATGAACCATTTATCCCAAGTTGTTTGCTTTTCATCTTTTGCAAACTGCTTCCCTTTGAAAAATTCCGCTTACTCCACTTAGAAATAAATATGCCAGCAGATCTGCAGAGCGGGAGGCAAAGACTCACAGGGTGAGGGCAAGTGGGGCTGCCCAGAAGCGGGAAAAATGGTAACAGCTGACATCCGCGTCTCATGCCCCACAAGAGGCCCATTTTGCATCGGGACCCCCACAATCACTGGCTCGCAGACTCCTGCACAGCTTCTTGAGCTCAGGCCTCCTGCTGAGAGCCTGCAGGAATTCTGGGGCTCAGACACCCATACAGGGGTCAGCCCCAGCAGGAAGACAGAGATAAGGGAATTACAACAGCCAGACTCTAACTCGTTTTCACTCTCCAAACGCTGTCTCTGACCCCAGGACACCCACTCCGATGGGCCTTCTAACTACCTGCCGGGGGGCCCCTCTCTCCTCCTCTTGTCCTCGGGACAAGTGTGTGCTCCCAAGAGGCTTCTGCTTTGCTGACAACAACAATACTACCTCCTACGGTCAAGGGAATTCACAGCACACGAAGTCCTATCTGGGGCACGTCCACCAGTGACTGGGATGGCTTTAGAACCTGTCCAGTCATTATGAACTTGCACCTCTGCCCTGAAAAATGCCGGTAATTACAGCCTCCAAATACACTGATAGGTGGCATTCCTCTGTTTTGGGTCTGCTCATCAATCCACTTACTCATTTCTTTATTAAGGGCATACGCACAAGGCACGATGCCCAGGCAAGCAGAATATGAAATGGAATTCATTGGTCAAACCTCTAATGAGCACCTTCTATGTGGTAGTTCAGGGATACAAACCATGGTTCCAGAACTGGAAAGAACATGACATAGGAGGAAAAGCAGCCCAGGGCAGGGGTTAAGAGCATAGACAGGAGCCAGACTGCCTGGGTTCAAACCCCTGTCCCAGCACTTCCTAAGCTGCGTGGTCTTAACCTCTCTGGGCCTTCATTTCCCCATCTGTGAAATGGGGATAATATCAGATCCACTCTACAGGACTATGGTAGAGACTGAATAGGAAATGTGTCCACAGCCCTTGGAACAGCAGCTCACAGTATGAGAATGAGCTGCTATGATTCTTACGCATGAGCTGTGGTAGGAAGCAGAGGTGGACAAGGTGACTGGGGCACTGTAGGGGACAGAGAATTGAACTGGGTCATGAGGAACACAGAGGACTGACCAGGGTCCACAGGAGGAGGGGAGGATGCGGCTGAAGGCACAGAGGTAGAAAAGGGCCTGGCCAGGAACTGGGAGGTGTGCCAGCGTGCAGCCCACACAGGGCGACTCAGGGTGCAGCGTCTAGGCTGGAGATGGTGCCCCTCAGATCCTAGGGTGGGAGAGAGAGTGAGGGTGCTTTTCAGCCGCCCCACCCACCCCTCACTCACTGGGCTCTAAGAACAGGAGCTTCCATTCTAATTAAACTCATAAAAGAGGACCACTTTCTCCACCGTGGTGTTCTTCAACATTCAACTTCCATTTCTTAAGCTCAGAACCTGCAGTCACTTCCTCCAGGAAGCCTGCCGGGCCCGGATTAGGCTCAGTCCCTGTCACCCTCCTTCACAGCCTGCTCACAGTTGCGATACAGTTATTGACATTTGACCCCCCAGGAACTGCAGAGGTTTGGAATTCCTGATTCAGTGTGCCACCCTCCCCTCAACACAGTGCCTGGCCCCAGCATGGCACTCAAGACCTGCCACCCCGGCGGGTGCATGATGCATGACAAGAAACTCACCAGGGGCCTAGGGACAGAGCAGAATGTGGACCTGGCTAGTACATAATCTCTAATCCAAAGGAATCCCCCAGGAGCCGCCAACGCCCTTGTAGAAGGGTCTATGAAATCACAACACTGAGACCTTATCTACCTTCTTCTCTCTCGTTCCCTCATGATTGTACAGTGGGGGTTTCCATGTGACCTGTGAAGACGTCACCACTGATGGCTAACGGGATGTGTGCCTGTGTGTGCTCAGTTTTAACTGCTAATACAGACAGGTCCACAGATATGATCCATGCAGACACAAAATCATCGGAGTCCTCACTAATTTTCAAGAGAGGAAGAGCCCTGGGAACAAAAACTTGAGAACTGCTCACTGTTCTAATCATACATTGCATGTAGCTTCAAAGACACATCAGCCTCAGGAAGCTATAGGATGAGACTTTGGGGACAGGAACAGGCAAGCTTCCCAGAGACTGACCAAGCAGTGCAGGCAGGGAGCTGCCACCCCACCAAGAGACCAGCCCTGCACACAGCCTCCCTCCTAAACCTCCTGCCACACCCCCACCCTGCACCTCCCCGAGGCAGAGCTGGGCACTGGTGGAGGAATTCCAACTGCCAACCCCGCTCTCCCTATTCCCGGTGACAGCCCTCGGCCACCATCACAGAGGCCCTCTGCAGGTGCCATCTCCACTCTGTGGCTTCATGGGTGCAGGTCCCGACACCAACGCCCCTTCGCCCCGTGAGGCCCCAGGCTACCCCATCAACACCTGCTCCTCCCTCCAGAGCCCTGCAGAGCCTTCCCCAGGGGTCCTCTCCTAAGCCTCCCAGAGGGGTCTGAGCCCAGCCGCTTCAGCACCTCAGGTTCTTCTTTGCACTCATCTGACTCCGGGACAAGCTCCTGGAAGGCGGAGCTTGTACTTCACTCCTCTCTGTGGTGCTCAAGCAATGCCCTTGCGGAACATGCCATGCACCCAACGAGCGCTCGTTCCATCAACGAAAAAACACATGAATGACTGAACGAATGAGTCAGTGACTTACACTCTCTAAGAGGACAGTTTATGTGACATTAGCCGCATTATAAATAGAAGTCCTCCTCTACAGAGATGACCTGGGACCTGTTTCTAGGATTACAGAAGCCTCCCTCGGGGTCTTAGCTACAGAACTGCCTTTCTCCTCCTCAGCCCAGGTTGTTTCCCACGGCAACCTCCACTGCAGTCTACATCTCCCCGTTTCTGTGGATGCTCGATTTCACTTCTCTGAATGACACTATCCCACCTTCTCCCTAAATCTCAGACTCTCCCAGCTGCCTCTTCCCTCATCAAGGTCACAGCAACTGAGCAGCTGGTACCTCACTCACTGGATTTCACCTCCTCTTCCCTCCTAGACTCCACAGTTTGAAGGGGTCTGATGAGGATTAGATGTCGGAGCGGGGTCGGGGGAGGCATGGGGACAGAAGGAAGTGTGCAAATACTTGCTGAGAGGATGCGACCAACACATGACAACTGTAATTCTCGGCACAGTAATTACACCACGCTCACAGGGCTCTGCAGAGTCACTCTACTGGTTTCTCAAAAGTGTATTTACTGCATCAGAAACACAGGTGCAAGCCCCGCTCTGCGCGCTGGTCCTTCTCTTCATCGATCTTGTAAGTAATATCCAGGCACAAGATGCTTCAGCATGTAGTCGGCTTCACTCAGCCATTTATCACCCACTTCCACCTACCTTACTCAGACCAATGCTTGCCCTTGGAAAAGGGCAAAGGGAATCATTCATTTATTTACTTATGTCCCTGGCACTTACTCCGTGCCAGGCAGTGGGCGAGAGGCTGGTGACGCACAGGTGTAAGGTCTCTGGTGGAGCTTTTGGGCCCTCACCTTGGTGGCTACCAAGGGCTCAAGTTTCTGGCAAAAAGCACTAATTCAAATTTATACTTAACAACAGAGTAGGAGAAAATACTTGCAAATTATATCTGTGGGTCTCGTATCCAAAAAATGTGAAACACTCTTTACAACTCAACGATAAAAAGACTAACAATTCAATTGAAAAATAGGCAAACAATTTGAACACACATTTTCCAAAGAATATATAGAAACAGCCAATAAGCACATGAAATAATGCTCAACATCATCGGGGAAATGCTAATTAAAACCACATCACACCCATAAGCATGACTGCAATCAACGAGACAGATAATAACAAGTGTTGGCAGGAGCGTCAGGGAATCGGCACGCTCACGCAGTGCTGTTGGAAATGGAAAGCGGTGCAGTCGATATGGGAGATGGTTTGGCAGTTCCCCAAAATGTTCAACACAGCAATCACGTGCCCAGGCCGTTCCACTCCCGGGCCCACGCCCAAGGGAGCTGAGAGCATGTCTCCACGTAGAAAATTGTACCTGAATGTCCACGCAGCCTTATTCCTAAGAGCCAAAAAGCATAAACAACTCCAATGCCAAATGACTGCTGAATGAATAAACAAAGCCTGTCTATTCCATACAATGGCATATTCCATATAACGGAGTATTATTCAGCCATCAAAAGGAATGAACTTCTGATATACGTTGCAATGGAGATGAACCCTGAAAAGATAATGCTAAGCAAAAGAAGCCAGACAAGGCCACATACGTATAATCCCATTTACACGAAATGTCCAAACTAGAGACAGAGAGCAGGTGAGTGGTCGCAAGGGGAGGGGGAGGGGTGATTACTAAGGGGGCTTCTTTGGGGAGGTAACAGAAATATCCTGGACTTAGGTGATGGACATACTAAAAACCACAGTATTCTACACTTTAAAAGGGTGAATTTTAGGGTATGTGAGTTGTATCTCAATAAGTAACGTCATCTGAAGGATGGGAATGAACAAGGTGAGGTTAAGCTAACACCTCAAAGCCACGTGACCCCTAGGACTGTGAGAACGGGCTTCAGCATGAGGATGTGCACACATGAGCTCCCCTGTCAAATGCAGTGAAAACCAGAGAAGTGTTTCTTGTTCTTTTCTTTCTCAGACTGACGATCAGCTACCTGTTGTTAACGTCAGAGGGTAGTTCCGTGGCTGTACTTCCCAAGTCTTTGTCACCACACTACTTCGTGGAATCAGCAAGCCACAGGCCATGAACTTCAGTTCAGCATCATCAAACTTGACGGCATGCTCACAGCCCCGCCCCCAAAAGCAGGAGCCCCGTTTGTGAAATACAGAAACAAATGAAGTCGGACAAAACCTGAACTTGTTCCAGAGGGAGCAAAGGAAGGAACATGTGGTGCGAGAGGAACTGAAGATAAACTAAGCTTCTCGAACACCCAGTTAAATACTAGGAACTCAGGTAACTAAAAAGACTAGACTAGAGAATGGTGAACACAGCCAAAAACCAGGGAACATGCACTTACATGTCTGGTTTGCTCTCCTGTGGCAGCTCAGCTGTCCTTCCCGACACCCCGATCACCGGTTGGGATCAGAGACCCTGTTGGGCAAGGCCCGGACCAAGGGCCAGGGGCACGGTTCAACTCCCCTTGGCTACTGGGCCCCATGGAACACCTCTGACTCTCTTCGCCCGCCTGGGCCAGCCCCCCCACCCGCTCCCCCACTGCCCCTGGGCTGATTTCTGCTTCCCCAGCCCTCTATCCATTCCTCCACTACATACATGCTCCAAACTCTGGCCACACAGGGGCCTCCACATTACCCAAGCAGGCCCTGCGCCTTCAGGCCTCTCTGCTTTTGTCCCAGCTGCTTCCAGTGCCTGATACAACTTTCTTCCCCAAGCACGGCTTCCATTTCCCCTTCTCCTAAAAGCACTTCTTGTACAAGTTTCTCTTTTCATCCTCTGAGGTGGGCAGTCCTCACACCCACTTACAGGGGAGGAAACTGAACAAGGTCACACAGCCAGGAAAGGGTGGAGCTGGGATCCAGCGCAGGCACTCTTGTCTCGTGGACGGTATCCTTCTCCACAGGGCCACACTCCTCCTGAGTTTTCCTTGGTGTGAAGCGGAGCCATCTGTGCGCAGAAACACCCGGCCCCCAGCCTGTTGGATATCTGTAAAACCCTGTCTCCAGCAGCAGCCCCATCCACACCCAGACACACGCGTGCAGAGAGGAAGCACTCGGTGAGAGCCGTACAAGGGCCGTAAGGACGATGACGGCTTCTCCCAGAGGGCAGGGAAGGCTACACCAGGGATAAACACAGCGAATCACTCCCACAGAGGAGGATGTGAGCGGGAAGCCAAAAAGTCTTTTTCAAAGTATTGATTTGTTTATGGATCATCAATCCCTTCAATCATTATCAGAAACTGCAGTCTGAGAGCAGTGACAGAGGCTGGGCACGTGCCGCCCAGACTCTCTCGGAGAAAATTAGGTGGGACACGAAACCCTGAGTCTGATCCTGCCGCCTCCACTCGGCCTCCCCTACTGACTGCAGGGCAGGGAAACCCGGCCATTGCTTCTGGGAACGCTGCGCACCAGTGCGGCCCACCCAAGGCAGCCCTGCTAGAATGTCCCACACCGTTCTGAAAGCTTTTCAACCTTGGGGACAAACTTATCTGCAACATCCCAAAGCCCAAGGATGCACATTTCCTGCAAAGACAAGTCTACAATTGGCCCTTCCCAGTAGCACTCAGAAGACCACGGGAGCTGGACAGAAAACTCAGGGTCCTAACCAGTGACTTGCACTTTCCACCCCGTGGGGCCACAGGCACACCAGCACACCTGCAAGTGTGTCTCTGAGTTCACCATAGGCCCGGGGTAGGGGGGCTGGCACCCCACTCCGGGCCTCTTCTCTCACACGTGGCTACATTTGTGCTCTCAAACCCCTGAAGCCTGGCAACACCTCTCGCAGGTATGACGCACAGTCACGTGGGGCCCTTTGTGGAGGGCCAGTTATGACTTTCACACAGCAAGCAGGAGCAGGACCAGTTTTCCCGGGGATAGCACTGATTAGCACAGGAACAATGGGCAGGTAACTGTTGGAGGCCAGGGCCTCACACCCAGCTGCTGGCTCGAGCTTGTACTGGGGTGTGGAAGGTTGAGCAAGAAAAGCAGAAGTCACTCTGCCTTATCTCCACTTGGCAGTGTGTCTGCTACCCAAATTCTGCTTCTGCTCCCACGGCCCTACAGGAACACGTAGCTGGGAGGAGAAACAACATGCATGGGGACCCCAAAGGGCCCCTGCAGAGCGGGCTGCAGCCCCTTCCTGTCACCTGCGGGAGGAATAAACACAGGCAGCCTCCAGGACAGCACTCTGCCCTGTGCTATCCAACCACAGGTCCCAAAGTCACCAGCCTACAAGGGGCACACACAAGAAAAGCAGATCGGGGGCGGGGAGCTGGCAAACAGAGAAGGCGAGTCCTGTCTGAAGTGCAACCACTTCTGGGTTCAGCCATTATTGATCCAAGAAATCCCGAAAGCCCAAATCCAGAGTTAATGTGAGAAAATGACACTTTTAATAAAAACCGAAGTGGGTTAAACAAACAACAGAACTACTGAAGGCTGAAGGCGCTCTGCTGGCGACCGGGCAGAGGAGAAGGCACACTGTGCGGCCTGGGACAGCTGAGCGCCTGACATTGCCCAGGACCCACGAGTGCTGCAGAGATCCCCAAAGAGCCGCCACGAAACCCCCAGGCAGAGCAGAGAGGGAAGAGGGTGTGCCAGGTGTCCAGGAACGCGGCACCCTGAGCAAGAGACTGGGAGACTAACTCTGCCGAGAGCTCACAGACAGAGGCCCTGTGAACCTGCCCGGGGACGGCCAGGCCTGGGCACCCTCGAAATTTCACAGAAGGGCTTGCGTACAAATTGTATTTCCACACAAACTGCTCTTCCTGTGTGGGTGAGCACCACTTTCTGCCATACAACATTCTCGAAAGGGCAGGCTTGGTGGGGGGATCTTATCACTGGAGGTGCGCTGGGAGGGAGGTCCTGGAAAGGGTGAGTATAGCTATTTCAAAGGGCCAGCTTCCTGTGCCCTGTGGTTCTGTCAGCCACGACTCCACCCAAGGTCCGAGAAGGAAATGCACAGGGCCAAAGGTCAGTGCCCTCAGCCCCCATCCTCCAGGCACATCCTGTGGTGCCTGCAATCGCTTGGGGGCCCGGCCTAACAAAAAGCTTCCTTTATGCAGCTTTAAGGGATACAGAGCTGGGAATGAAGAATGCTCCATGAATCTTGGAGCATCCAAGAACGATCCATGAATCCGGTGGATGCTACCCCAAAGCCACTAGCCATCCCTGTCTCTGCAACTGCACTGTGACAAGTTTCCTTCCACTGACTGCTGATGGTTCCTAGGAGGGTGCACACCTGCCCTCCCTCGGGGGATTTGGGTAACTCATGTCACTTGTACTCTCCCCTTGGGTTTTAAGCACTACAACAAGTTGGAAAAATGGGTTCTGATTGCATTCCTTCTTCCTCACGTGACAAAACTACTTTAGAGACATTCCGGGGCGGGGGGAGTATCATTCTCCCAGGTCCTTTCCCCTGCCTGCACTCCACTCCCAACCTACACTGCAGTTTCAGAACGGGTGCTTCACCTGCTTCTGCCCCACATGCATTCCGAAGCAACCACCTTCCTCTGGCCAGGACCTTCACCGCTTGCAAAAGGTGCCATCGTCTCCATATGCCAGGATCCACGGGGCCACTGCCCTGCGTGAGGGTCTTCTGAGTACACCTCAGTTCGCGGGATTTCCAGTGACTCCGTGTCTCTGCTTTTTCATCTCAGCCCATTTGAAATGCTCTTCTGGGGAAAAGGAGCAACTTCGGTGTTCAACTCTGAAGGCAGACTTCCTCCCACAAGGGGCCTTTTGAGTAAAGGCAAGGGGCTGCTGAATACTCCTTATCAGAGATCCAAACCCTCTGGAACTCACTGTCTCATGCCTGCAGGCCACTTGCCAAGGGCTGAGCAGAATGACGGGCTCCAGGGGAACTGACAGGACCTGTGACAGATCATCTGCCCAGTGCACACAGAGGTCGAAGCCACCCTGAGGCCAGCCTCACAGATGCCCGGCGCTTGGCCACACTGGGACGGAGACGAAGGCCTGCCGTAAGCGGGGTTGCGGGGTGGGCGGGGGGCGGGTGTTGTAAGAGCAGGCCCAGAGCGTCCTCTTCGGTGAATAGGCCTAGGGCCTCCTTGATAACAGTGCCCGCTCTTACCAGCCCGGTCCTCTCGCCTCTCAGCCCAAAATCAGGAGCTGCTCAATCCTGGAGGGGCTCGAACCCTAACCAGAGAGCCCCAGGAAGTCCAGGCCAGTTTCACAGTCTTCAGAGGGACCGCGCAGAGCCATGCAACCATTATACAAATAACAGCAGACACTTGCGTGGGGTTCTCCACGCGCCGGCAGCTGTTCTAAGTTCTTTACATGTATCGGCATATATCAATGACCCCAATGAGGGAAACTGAGGCACAGGGAGGTTGTGCAATGTGTCCAAGGTCACCCTGCTAGGAAGTATTTGCAGTCAGGCTGTGGAGGTGGCAAGAACTACACTTAGAAGTTTCCATCTTTTTCTGTCTACAAGTATACATTGTTCAAAGAAAAGCTATGGTGAACCCAAATTAGGTACATTTAAACGGAAAAACAGTAGGTGGGGCTTCATCTCAGAACAAAGAATAGGTCTCTCCATGGAATGGACTCCGCCTGTGACAAACTGTCCACGTCGCGCTGCGTCTCCTGGATGAAAAGCAGGCAGGCAGCCCAGGCCGACCACCCCCTTCAGTGTCGGGGTGCAGCCCCTGTTCCCGGCAGCAGTGCTACCCCCTAGCCCCAGCCCCGCACCCTCTCTCCAGGGCCACAGGCTCCCTGGAGACTCTCTGCACTCATGGAGCTCCCACAGCATACACGGCACAGGCGGGGCTGAGATGTGGTCACTCACACACGCGCGCGCGCGAGCTCAACAGAGGATGATGACTAGAAGAAGATATTTTAAACTTAAAGATTAGAAGT
The DNA here is from genome assembly GCA_004026765.1 of Micronycteris hirsuta. Taxonomy (NCBI): domain Eukaryota; kingdom Metazoa; phylum Chordata; class Mammalia; order Chiroptera; family Phyllostomidae; genus Micronycteris; species Micronycteris hirsuta. Next base: position 45,508 of record PVJI01000505.1, read on the forward strand.
GAAGAAATTGTTTTTTTTTAAGAGAAAGTACAACCCCATCAGATTAGAAGCTGCGAACCCCGCAGGATGAAGGAAAAGAAAAGATCATGTGCCGAGTTAAATAATCTCATTTCCATGATCTTTCTTTTACGAAGGTGAAAACAAAGCTCAGTGAAACTAAGTAACTTGGCCAAGGTCACCAGTCGCAAAGTCGCAGAGTTAAAATCCAGCCTTCTCCAAGGCCAGAAGGAGGACCCTCCCAGGGTGACCCTGGCACCCCACCCCCCGCAAATCCACTGGGCAGCCCCCGACCCCACTGCGTCCCAGGGACTCTCAGAGCCTTGAGCTCAGCCCTAACTGGTCACTTACTAATTTAATGTCACACACCCTGAGCTGGTTACTTCCCAGGGGAACAGTGCAACCTTGTCACCAGGCCGGCGGAACACGCCTGCTTTCTCCCTGCCCTGGAGCAGTTTCACCCACAAACACACTCGGGGGTGCTGCTGAATAAATTTCACATTGTAGCTGCCTAACGAGCTCTAATTGCAGGGCTGAAGTCAAAACTGCCCATAAATTTAAAAGGGTGATTTCCTTTCCACCATCCACCCCTGCCTCCCTTTCAATAAATCGCTCTCCTAAGACGGCAGGTGGCGAAGCCAAAAGCCAGAGGTCAAGTGGGTCCTCACCCTAGTGGTATTCCTCATGAACATTTGGCAGCCCCTGCCTGGAGGTTCTCAAGGGCTCCGGGGGATGCCTGCGGCAGAGTCTCCAAGTGGCAAAAACAACTCAGGGAGGCAGTGGCCAGGACGCCGAGTACATGCCAGGCTTCCCCACAGAAAATGAGACTCACTCGGCACCCAGCACGGCTGGCCAGGGACGAGGCCTACGCTGCAGGAGGGTCTCCAGGGCTGCCGAGGGAGCCCCCGAGCCATGAGCGATACCCACAGGGGCACGGGTGCGCACACAGCCAGGGGGCAGAGCGCGCTCCCAGGGCACGTGAATGTGCGTCTGGGGAATCTGGAGGGGGAGGGGGGACAGAGTGACACTCTTGGATCACCCAGTTACAATTCCCTGGACAACAAGAAGTGCCCTTAATTCAAATGTTGCTTTGAAATTCACTATGTCAACGCACGTATTGCTATACCCTGGGAGAGACTGCCTGGCCCTGGAGCCAGTTAGCCCAGGTTTGAACCTGGCTTCAACCCCACTGGGCCAGTGTGCCTGAGCCTCACTCCACTCTTTAACCTGGACTTGGGGCTCAGCATGGTACCTGCATGGACTTGTGCTCAGTGGATATTATTATCCACTGCTATTGTTTTTTTGTTGTTGTTTGTTTGTTTCCTGAGACAGGCAGATGTCAGACCCCTGTGGAAGGCACTGGAAACAGATGTGGCCCAGAGAAGTGCAGAGACCTAAATCCTCTGATGCCCAGTGGGGGCTGCTGTCACCAAGTGCGGCCTTAGGAGGGACACAAGGCATGGGGCAGGGAACAGAGAGGAGGGGAAGGAAGGCCACACAAGAAAGGTCTGAGCAAAGTGGGAGAGAGGAATGGTGAGGCATTCCGTAGGAAGGGGAAGAGGGAGGCCCGGACTGCCGGGTGCAAAGCCTCTGCTGTGTGACCCTGGGCAAGTGGCTCAGCATCCCTGTGCTAAGTGCTTAGACCAGCGCATGGCCCAAGAGGAGGGCTTGGCGATTGTTGGCTGTGACACACCAGCGGCAGGCTGGCATGGCTCTGAGCAGCGGTCTGTGGGATGTGGGGCTGCTGATGGCTATACAGCAGGGGCAGGCCCTGGGCGGAAGTGTGGAGGAGGAATGGGGGGAAGCAGGCCAAAGCGGGAAGGAGCACAGGCTCCAGACCGGAGCGCTCGGAGCATGGAGGGAGCAGCAGCCTGGCACCCCCTCTGGCTCCACCTCCTCCCTGGCACACAGGCCCCACAAAAGGCTCCATCGAGGGGTGCCGGAGCTTCTGACAGGGCAACAGACAGCTGTGGCGAACAATTACCGCCTCCACCAGGCCGGGCTGGAGCCAGTGAGCAGTGGGGAACAGGAAGGCTGGCCCTTGTGCAGAGCTGCGGGCAGAACTGTCCGGCCCTGCAAAACCGCTAGGTGGGTGAGTCCTGCTGTGGAGCCGCATTCTGCCTTCACAATGCCAGGCAGCGTCTGGGAGGGGGAGGGCAGGCGTCAGGCACAGGTCAGCCCAGGGAGAAGGGGTGGCATGACGGCCTAAGTTTAGAAAACATGGGGCCTGCCCACCCCACACCAACTTCTCGGAACAAGGCTAAAATCAACGGATGACCTAACCATGTTTTCTTTCCCCTTCAGCCCGCCAGTCTCTGCCCCTGTAGCTCCTGGGTGTGCCGTGTTCCGTGCCACGCACAGGCTCACAAGAGAATGCAGTCCCCTGCCGAATCCAGAACTTCCAGCCCCTGAGGGGGCGACACCACCACACCTTACATACTTCATCTCTCTGTGCCTCAGTGTTTTTATCTATAAAATGGGAATGAGAGACCGATTTCTTATGGTTGTCTTGAGGATGAAATCAGTAAATATATGTAGAACATGCAGAGCAGCTTGGCACATGGAAAGAACTATTATAACTGTGAAAGAAATCATCTTGTAACCATGACACAAATACCTACATACTAAAGAGACTTTTCTATTTAAATTGCAGTGTTGCACATGAGCGAATCCATCCTGCACACAGCTGCTGGATTAATTTTCCTCAAAGGCCAGTTCGCCCCCTCATTTTTCAAGTAAAGGGGTTACAAGTGAGTACTAGGAAAGCTGGCAACTGACACTATTGAGTACCTTCTACATTCCTGGTCCTGCGTGAGAATTTCACAGATAACACCATAATTCGACTTCACAAGAGGTTTTATCCCCATGTTAACGATGAGCAAATGGAGGCTCAGAAAGCTGCAGTGGCTTGCACAAGGTCATTGGCAAAGCTGGCATCTGAACTCCATGCCAAAGTCTGTTTCCCTTCCAATAACAGTAATAAAAGTACGAGGGGGAAGAAAGATAAGAGTGACGACAGCCAGTTTTCACTGAGCGCTTGCTCTGAGCCCGGTGGCACTCTGACTGCTTCACGTGTATCCACCCATTCATTCTCACACCGCCCTATGAGGTAGACACGATCGCAATCGCATTTTACAGATGTGAACACCGAGCTTCGGTCTCACCCAAGATCACATAACTTGGAAGTGGAGGAGTTTTCCTAGTAAGTTGTTCACGGTCTTAAATGAAAACTTTTCCCAATCTGTTCTTCCTGGAGTGCCCCCTTCCCTTCCCTCGTCCCCGAAATTCAACGGCCTCACCCACCTCTGTAAAGTGCACTTTGGAAACTCCCTTCCACCAGGCTGCCCCGCCAGGTGCGCTACTCGCTCCAAGGCAGGGCGCAGTCACAGCCTGTCCCCCCTAGACCCGCTCCCCACAGGGCCTGGCACCCAGCGAGCACTTCCTCTGCACTGCGTGCTCCAGAGGTAAAGCAGAAAGATGACAGCTGAGCACAGGGGTCCCTATTAACGCCATCTCTAATGAGCTCTCACGAGCTATGAGCAGAAACTCATTTTAGTGCAAGTGGTAGGTTTCCTTTTCCATTGTCAGCTAGGAAGACAGCCGGTGATTTCGCTACAAAACGCAGCTCCCGCCATTCTTGTCAAGACGAAACCCAAAGGACAGGGAGAAACAGGTGTCCCGGCCCCCTTTCGGGCTGACTTTCCTGCTTTGCCGATGCTGGGAGCAGAGCCTGCCTTTGGTGCCCATAATTATAGTGACCACAGTTTAGAAACACAAATCGGGACATACACGAACAATGAGGGAAACAGAAGGAACATGTCAGAATTCAAGAAGGTCTTGGGGACGAGAGCAAAGGCGGAACTGTGGCCTCTGCGACTGGAGGGTCTGCAGGGGGCTGTGGGGCTGAAAGCACCAAGTGGCCCGCAGCTCCCTCTCAGGACAGCCTCGGCCTTCACCTTGGAATAACTCCCTCCTCCCCAACTTCATCTGCAAGGGTTTCACTATTCCCGTGGCCACCAAAATAGCCTGGGCAGGCCTGTATCAGCACTACAGACATTCTTCTCTATCTGCAGAAAAGGACACCAAAAGGGGACTGGTACCAGGAAAAAAGTCCCCAAACGAAACACTCAGCCACTACGATGTCATCAAGTCCCTCGGGGTCCAACTCCTCGAGACCAGGGCTGTTCGAAAAAACTTCAAGTGATGGCAGGACAGTTCTACCATCTGCATTCTACACTGTCTGGAACGGTAGCCAAGAACCACATGAAGCTCTTCAGTCTTGAAACTTAGCTTGTAAACTAAGTGACTGTGTTTTTTCATTTGAACTAATTCAAACAGCCACACGTGGCCAGTGGGCACCACACTGGCCAGCAGCTCCAGGCCCTATTTAGAAACTATGTAAATCAGTCGACTGGGTTTGCGTGGGCATTCTGTTGCCCACTTAACAATGCACCAAGCACTTACTAGTTCTAGTCCTGGGACATCGGCATGTGACTTCCCGGAGTCATCGCATCTCTATAAGAAAAACGCTATCATCATTCCCGCTGTGCCTAGGAGGAAACTGAGTCAGAGCTAAAAGTGATACGGAGTCAGGACCGAGGGTGGCCAGTGCGATCGCTAACCCATCCGCAGCTCCTCACTCCGAGCTGCACATACATGACAAGGGTTTGTTCTCTCCGTTCTTGCTCTCCCCATGCAGACCTGGGAAGACTTCGATCATCGGCTTCATCCTTCCTCGTACGTTCCTGAGGCCGACTGTGGTGTGAGGGCCCTGAAACAGCTTTACATTCCAGAGAGACTCCATGGGCCTGGCTGAACAAAAAAATTTGAAGAACAGGCCCAACGAGTGGTGAAAAGCTACAAAAGAGGCTGGCTCTGCACAGACAATGATACCTGTTCAACAACACGCTCACGTAGCACTCCTTCAGGATGCGCCGGGGAGGAAGAGCCAACCCTCACGGGCTCCTGTACACCAGCGACCCCTAAGAAACGCCCTCCGTTCAACCCCCGGGCTCCACCACTTTTCATTAAAACTCATGAAAAGGAAAAGGCTGAGGCTTACCCCCCACCCCCACCCCAGTATGTGAGGCTATTAATAATCAGGCTGGTTGACTTAAGTAACACCCATCCTCACAGGAACAGGAGCAGGGTACATTTTAAGGGGAGGGGTACTTTGTAGCAAGAAATGACCTTTGTCTTCCTGAGCCTGACCTTCCTCCCCTAAGCCAGGACCTGTTTTTTATGTTCTCTCTTCATGCCTCCACGACCCTGGCTCCCAGTTTTCCTTAGTGGATCAGAGACGTATAGCGGGTCCTCACCTACCATCATTAATAGGTTCTGTGACTTTAAGCAAAACAACATGTAATAAAACCAATTTTCCCATCAGTTCATGATAGAAGCAGGAGTTCCGTTCCTGCAGCATCTCAGCATCGTTACAACCAAACAATGCTGGACAGAAGGATGTGGTTAGAGGACCTGCTGGACCACATTTACGAAAGCTCGTTATACAGCTTTCTCCTTTCCTAACTTAAAAGGCCACTTCTGGACATCAAACACAGGGGGCTTGGGCCCTTAATAGTTCTTATTTCAGATAAGGAACCTGTTCAGGAAATTCACTGAGGATGCCAAACTGCAGAAGCAGGCTGCCTCCCAAAGTGTTACCATTCAAAGCCCAGTGCATTACTGTGAAAAGGTGACGTTATAATCGGGGTCCAAGGAAGGGCAGTAATTTAGAAAAGTACAGAAAATCGTTGGCAAGAGAAACTGGACTCCCCGTTGCAAAGAAGTTCAGCCAGGGAACAGAAAAGGGAAAAAAGCAAGCCCCTATTATGTAGTAATGGAACTGATCGATGCCTGTCAACCTCATCCCTCTGGCTGGCTTTAAAACGCTACCTGTCACAAATAACAAAGAAAAAGCCACAGCGAGGGTTTAAAATGTATTGAGAGTGGCCTTCAAAAGAGATCTCGGTGGATTTGTGGTTTTGTTGTTTTTACTATAGTTAGAACCTGAGAACTACAAAACCTAGGGTAACTAAGTCAAGGAATACTGGCAAAAGTCTTTAAAAGCAGTAATTTGTCAAAGAAATGGTACAGGACACCCAACTGGACTCTTTACTCTAAAATGATTAAAATGGGTGAATAAAATTATGGGAGAACAATTCTCTGCGGGTCTCCACACTCCTACTTATCCTGCCAGGAGAGCCAAGCACGCGCACACTGAGTATGTATCTGTCAGTACTAAGAAATTATTACTAATTCTTAAGGCACAACAATGGTATTGTGATTATGTTTTTAAAGAGTCCTTATCTCTTAGAAATAAATATTAAACATTTACAGATAAAATGATACCTCTGAACTTTTTAAAATTCTATGTGTGAAATAAATAACGAAGGAGATGAGACAGGGGTCGGGGGTGCAGATGAAACAAGAAAGGCCCTATGCTGAAATCATTGGTTGACGGGCGCACACCCTGAGCTTAATTCAACTCTCCTTTCTACTTTTGGATAGGTTTCAAATTTCCCATAACACACAATCATTGCACAAAATCTCCACTTTTGGGCCAGACACAATCAGTACACATGCTCAATTCCAATCACTTACTGAGAGGCCTTTGGACAAGTTCCTTAACTCTGCTGAGTCTCGGTTTCCTGCTCTGCACGGTGGTCATGATGGGGATGGAATGAGAAAACGTTAAGGGCCATGCTGAGCTCAGTGCCTGGCACAGGGCATGCACCTGACCAAGGGAGGCTTCTGCCACCCACAGCTAAGTCATTGCCATTGCAGACGGCAAGCGGGGGGACCTAATCTTCCACCGTGACTTTAAATTAAAAACCTGCTTAATGCTCATGGGTTATTTGCTTAATAGCCTCCAGCAGGAGCAAAATGCACTCTTAAAAGAACATGCTGTCTTTGTGTGATAATCTCTGTGTTTCCTCTTCTCTCTCTCTCTCTCACACACACACACACAGAGCCGGGTGGCCCCTCTCAAGCTGGCTCTCCACAACCCACAGGAAATCACCACCATCTCCCCAGCTGTGAATGCCCCCATTCTGAAAATGCTTCTCCCAGCCATCCCCTTCAGAGGCATGGCCTTTTCTGGGCCTGGGTGAGAGGCTTTGTCATGTTATTTCCTTGCTCGAATAATGCATCACATCAGGGAACAGCATGTGGCATCTATGAAAAATGGAGTTTACACGAGTTCTTGCTTTGAGAACATGCAGAATGTTGTTTTCTTCTTCCCTCTAACAGCACTATGGCTTGGAAGACAGCATGTCTCTTTCCAAGGCCCTGAGTCATTACTCACACTTGCAAAATATTCCTGAGCACATGGTCAATATTTTCCAGCTCTACAGTTACAAATGCATGTGTAGGCTCCCATTAGCCTGCTGCTGCATTCTGCCCTCGCTGTGTTTCAAGCTCTTGCTTTTTATGACAGTCACTGATAGTTCGCTGGGAAGCAGAGGAACACATCATCACTTGGAGAAGAAAGCCCCTGGCCTCAGGTCCCCCTGCAGCTCCTTACCGGGCAGGTTACTCAATCTCTGTCCCTTTTCTTTCTTAAAAAGTAGACAATAAACCCTAACTCAAAGGACTGCTTTGAGAATCACGCCAGATAACATATCTAGAGAACTCTGCTCAGTCTCTGGCCCACACAAGCACTTCATAAACGTTTGCTGATATTATTCTTCTTCCTCTTACCCACGTACCCTCAGCACCTTGCACAGTGATTGACACATGGTTAAGTTCTCAATTAGTGTTTGTTAAATCAATAAGTAAATGGATGAAATGTAGACAAGTTAACAAATCTCTGTTAAAAAGAAGCTATTTTAAGTCTCACAACTGTACTACTATTATCTTCAACATACGCATTATATTATTATACAACCCCCTGTTGTTCCTGTTCACTGGGCATTTAATAAATTTCAATTAAATTCCACGAAGATGCCTTGTTCTTTTGTCACGAAGGTTCCAGAACAATGCACACATCTCCGGGTTCCTGAGGGTCCAGGGCCTGCTTTGGAGCAGAGGCAATGTGGAGGACAGCTCGGAGACAGGCCAGACCGGGCACCCTCGGGCTCCTCAAAGGCAGCGCAGTCGTCCAGGTGAGAGGGGCAGGAATGGCCTGGCCCGGGGCCGTGAAGCCAGGCAGAGAGGGCCCCGGGGAGCCAGACACAAGGGACCTTCAGTAGGAGGCAGGGACTTCCAAATGCAGGGGCTGGGAGGGGAAGGACAGGCAGACGTAAGGCAACATGAGGAAGAAATTAAGAAGTTGAATTTTGGACTGACTGAGCTTCACGCACTTCAGGACACCCAAGTAGAGATGTCTTTTAACAAGCCTGAAATACACTGCGCACAAGCGTTCACAGCAGCGCTATTTGCAATAGTCAAAACGTGGAAGCAATCCAAGTGTCCATCCATCAAGAAGTGAATGGATAAACAAAATGATGAGTATACATACAAATGGCTATTATTCAGCCTTTCAAAAAGAAGGTAATTCGGGCACACACTACAACATGGATGAACCTTGAAGACATACGCTAAGTGAAATAAGCCGGACACAAAAAGACACCTACTGTATGACTCCACTTTCATGAGATAACTAGAGTAGCCAAATCCATGAAGACAGAAAGTAGGGTGGTGGCTGCCAAGGGCTGGGTGTTGTTTTAATAGGCGCAGAGTTTCAGTTTTGCAAGATGAAAGAATTCTGGAGGTCTATTGCACAACAATGAATACACTTAACACTACTGAACTGTACATTTTTTAAATGGTTAAGATAGTCAATCTTATGTTACGTGTTTATCACAATTTAAAAACATTTAATTATAAAATTAAAAGCTGGGAATATGGATCTGGAGTCATGAGCCAGGGGAGCTCAGTCTTCCAAACTACCAGCTTTGCATCAATATTCCTTGGCACTCACACCCAGTTTCTGCCCCCTGAATCTTCCTTCCATTCCCCCAGGTTAGACCAGGAGGAGACGGTCATTTGTCGTTGGCCACCAACAGGGTCTCAGGAAAGTGTGGCTTAAACACATGTACAGGTAAGACTGTTCAGCTACCTGGACATCACGCCATCCGGGAATCTTTAAGGAAGTCTATGCCAATCTCTAATCCCAGTAAGCACCTTTTTCTGCTAACAAAGTTCATTTCAAAGCACCTTCCATTTTGAAGGTCTTCTGAACACTTTAGGGCTAAACACTCGGTTGAGGCTTATTGTTTCCCTGTATGAAAAGGCCTTGGGAGTGATTTTATCTTGTTGATCTCTACTTGCTCTTTAAGTGTTCTTTCTTGTGTGCTCTTATTCTGCCTTCTTACCGTTTTTGCCCCAGCTGTGGTCTTATAGAGTCAGCTTCACCAAGCCTGGGAGTGAAAAAAAAAAACAAAAAACTCAAGTCCAAGTTGCCCAAGAGCCATGAAGGTACACCATTTAAATGCGGCTGGGCCTGAAATATGAACAAAGCCATCCAACGAGTGCATGTCTCTCACTCTACCACAGGGAGATTATGAAAACAATCCACGTGGGTTTTCTGGAGGAGCAAAGCTTTATCTGATGAGAATTTTAAAAATTCCCATGGGGAAGCCAGGCCCTGAGGACCGTATGCCCGTCAGACCTGGCCTGCCCTAGAAACGCATCACCTAGAAACACGCCCTTTACTGCTAGAACAGCAAACAGCTCTATTAGAATGGGGTGTGGGTGTGGGGGAGACAGAGCGAAAGCGCGTGGAATAATCAGGTAGTCGGGTTACACTACTTTGAATACTCAGCACAGCACACTTGGGTCCTGTATTATCCTGGTGCAGACATAACCGTGTCTAAGGATGGGGGAGAGAGGAAGCATAGGTGGAAAAGGGAGAGTCTGTGGGACAACGGAGACCAGGATAGTGATCCAGGCCTTGCCATGAACTAGCTGTGTGACCTTGGACAAGTCGCTTAACCTCCCTCAGCCTTGGTTTCCTCATCTGTGCAGTGGGAACAACAACGCTTATCACCCTGGGCTTTATGAAGAAAGAGTGAGCGAGAGACCACATGCAAAGAACCCACTCCCGGCCCGTCACACATCGGTGACCCCATACACAGAGCTGGTGTATTCAATGTCACTACAGGCATCACTCAACACCACATGTGCCCAACACACCTCTCTAAATAAGCAGATGGCTATTGAATTTTCCTGTGACAGTAGTGAATCGTAAAACTGATCACTTGCTCTCAACCAGTAATAAGGTCAATGTTAACAAATAAAAGACACCAAGGTGGGAGACATTTGTTTTTCATGCAGCCTAATGACCTTTGAATCTCGTCTTCAGCTCCGGAGTCAGTCGTTATCAACGTGGATCTAAACCAATCCAGTTGATCTCACCAGCTCAAGACAAGTTCTTTCCCCCATGACACAAATGTACAGACTGAGGCTGGAGTGGATGAAATGATTTAGATCTAAGAATAGACACCAGTGGGCTTTAAAAGGTTCCAAGTGGCCATACACCATTTTAGAACTATTAAAACCTTGCTGTGTTAATGAGGCCTCTTGCTGGGAACCCAAATTCCCTTTGTAAAGTCCATTAACAACCCACAAGGCAGGTGGGCAAATGTGACTGTTCTTATAGGCCTTGCTCAGAAAGGGAAGCAGTGGGGAATTGCATTCATTTACACCGCGTGCACAGAACATTCAAAAGAAAAGCAGCAAAGCACTTCCCTAGGAGAAAGGGCAGGATGCACTAACCCGAGCCCGCTGCACCTCCCACACCTGGAAGGACCAGTAACTGGCAAAGACAAGAAAGAGGTTTCTCCATCCAGTGCAGCAATTACCCCCAAAAGGTTGGGATAAGAAGTTTTTCCCATGAAAGGTTTGCGGAGTTTATTCATGAACCCAGATGATTTGGGCCGGTGAGGGGGGGGGGGGGTGTCCTTCACAACTTTCTGCCTATTGGTTTGTTTTTTAATTGCTCTGAGAGCATTTTTCTTAGTAAGAACACATGGAAAATTTTGACTTTGAGAGTTCAGATTCTATTAATGATCCAAGTGCATTTTTAAAATGTTTTTACTTTTAGAGCCAAAAATAAAAGTTTTGATTTTCCTATCTGTGCATCAGTTCAACCCAGCACAGAAAATTTGCTGAATATTATCCAAAACACCCATAGTTAGGCTGAAAGAAGGGATGGAAAATTTCAGCCCCAAAGGAGTTTGGGGGGCAGGGGCAGGAAGGAGGGCTGAGCGGGTGCCTGTCTCCAGCGCACTGAGCGCGCATCCTGACTTTTCGTCCGCAGTGGCCTCAGTGATGCGCAGATGCTTCCTGTCTGCAAGTGCAGCGGCTCCCCAGGGAGCGGACGGAGTTGAGAGCTGAGCCGTGCACAGCATTCCAGTCCCCAGATGCCATCTGCCACTCCGTACAGCCTGTCACCTCCACTCTCTTGGCTTCTCCTACCTCAAGATGCCTGTCATCAGGGTCTCCCTGACATAAGGACTCTGGTTTTAACCTTTTCTTGGTCATGACCCTCTTTGAGAATCCAGTGAAAGCCTCCCCACGAGAGCACACAGACATCTCCATGTAACTGCAGAAAGCTGTGGGCCTCCGGAACACACACGCTACAACCGCTAGCTTCAAGGAGCTCAGTTACGGAGTGGCTCGATTTCCCCTAACACGTTCAAGGTACACTCCTGTACCCAGGCCTGAGGACTACACTTCACTTTGTATGAGTGGGGTCTCTTGACTTTGTCTGCTTGTGTACTCTCACGCACAGCTTGGCAGAAATGGAACAGGCTCATTTAGCGTACCCACTCCTGACAACACGAAGTGCTTTGTGGGAGTTCGGGGAGCCCCGGCAACTGCCGTCATGGAAAGAGAGCAGGACTGGTTGTGTGTTTTCCATTCATCGAAGAGCACGACTGAAGAAAGTGAGCGTGCTCGACAGTCTCCTGCCCACATGGGCCATTTGCTATTTAAACACTGTTCCTGCGCAAAGCTTGACAACAGGTTATTTTTAACTACTTTTGTTTGGTTTTGGTGGGTAGCCAGAAAGTAGAGGGGGCATTACTTTTGGCCTCTTGGTCCCTGTCCTGCAACTTAAATGTCTGTGAAATAATGAAATGAAGAACTAACCAGAACTCCCAACCTAGTCATTTTTATTGTGGAGGTTCAGCAGTGCTTCAGTTCTTTATAGAGTATCATGAGTGGATATCCTGAAATGTGACAGAGTTATTAGCACTTTGATCAGAGGACAGCTGCCTTACCTGCATTTCCCTGGACAAAAACACTGTTCCCTATGGGAAGATACTTGGTCAAAGCTCAAGATGAAAGCAACCCAGTCCAAAATTCACATGACGTGACAGGGCATTTGAGCCTGATCAGGCAGGATCCTGATGGCTGTAAATGTGGGAAAGGTAACTGATGTGTTCAATTCACTGGAATTCTAAGGGCCAGCGCTGGCTTCAGGCATAGCTGGATCCAGGGGCTCTCTTGCCTTCTCTCCCCCCAGCTGTACTTTTCTTCGTGCTGTCTTCGTTCCTGGGTTAAGTGCTCAGTGTGTGGCAGCAAAGACGGACACTGGAATCTCCGGTCATTCAGAGTTCTGACAACTAACAATCAGAGAAGAGAAAGTGACCTCTGTCTGTTTCTTTCTCTCTCTGAGCCCATCTCGGGGTGGACTCTGTCTGACTACTTTAGCCAACTGTTACTGACCAGAGCCTCTCTCTGTGTCATGGTTGGCCATGCTTGGGCCACACGATCACTTCTGCAGACTGCGGGGACCACCTGGGACCCGAAGAGGCAGTTTCCCAGTGGAAAAAAAAAAAGGTGCTGGACAGACAAAAGCAAACACCCACACAAAGACTCTTACACAAGGCGCTCTAACACTAAAGAATGCTCTAGCCATGGAGAACTCACTGCCCACTGAAGAGATGGCCTTTGACCTCCAGTCCCAGGGTTCACAGCAGCAAGTCACAGTGGTCTATAGGCACCAACCCTTCACAACATCTGCTCTCACAGAATACGTCTTGTAGGTGAAAGGGGAAAAGGAAATCAAGCCAAGATTATTCCCCCTTAGAAAGGAGAAGTAAATAGTCTAGAAACAATTTAAAGGAAAAAAATGTGTGTTATTCAGGAAAATACCTCAGTGTCTTTTATTTCAGAACACCTGTGTTACAGTTGAAAAGAAAAATAAAATGTGTTTGCTTTCACTATAGGTGCAGTGAGAGGCTGGTGATAAAGGACTCATCGGCAGTTGTCTTGGAGGATCTTACAGAGAAGAAAACTCCCTTGCGTGTGTCTCTGTCTTTCCCGTGAGTTTTCTCTCGGTCAGCCTGTGCCTCTCCAGTGGTACACACTGTCCAGCAAACGCTTCGATGCTGGGCTCTGAAATCCCTTAGCGAAGATGTTCTCCACAGGCAGTAAACATCCGCAGGCCCAACAAACCCCAGATGGTTTTGGTTTCTGGATTCCAGTCTGCTCCCCCCCGCCCCCCAGGGAACTGTGAGTGGCATTTTTCTTCATTTGGCCATGTTTAGCTTGGAAAAATGACTTGGTTTCTCCTCCACTCTGAAATTCCCATTCTTATGAGACAGGAAGCAAAGCTTCAGCCAGGGCAGCACCCTGAGAGGCTCGCTCAGCAGGAGGCATTCTCTCGTTTCTGCCACTGGGCCCCGTGTTTGCGCAAGAGCTCCACTCCCCCTCCCCAGCCCAATGCCCAGGGCATTCTGAAATGCTATTTGTTCTGGATGTGGCACGCAGGGCGTGCAACTGCTTTCCTTTCCTCCTTCCTTCCTCTCTTATTTATTTGCTAGTCAAAAGACAAATGCAATCTGAAATTGATAGTCTAGAGTTCAGAGCCCAAAATGATAAGCCCTCGATGTATCCTAGCTGGCTGACATGCCGCTGACCCACAGAGGGTTTGCAGAAAATGTCAATGAGCTGGCAATGGAGGCCATTTGAAAAAGAGGGATTTCCAGACTCTTAAAAAAATCAGAATATCTGTCAAGTCTGACTTTTCATTCCCACCCGGCAACAAATGGCCAAGGCAGGGCCCCGTGCTTCCAGCCTCACACGGTCCGCCCTTCTCATGGGCTCGCTGAGCCCCAGCGGCACCTAGGCTTGCTGCCCCTGCGCCGCAGATGGGGGCAAGGTCCCCACACAGGGGCACTGGCGGTCGGTCGGGCCGGCCCAGCCTCTTTTCCTGACACCCTGGGGCTTCGCCCATTTCTCTTCCAGAAGTCACAGCAAAGCCAAGTGGCTGGTTTGCAGCTCACGCTGAAGCTACCTGAACTAACCCAAGCTCTTAAAGTTTTCAGTAAATGTGGACAAGACTATAGCCACAAAAATGTTCATCACCCAAATGTCCAACAAGCAAATGCCAGCATTTTGAGACGAACAAAATCATATACAATTATCTGGAAAAAAGTTTATAATATATTAATTCATAAAAAGCACTAAGTAAAAAATACGTACGAAGGAAAAAGGGCTGGAATGAAATACACCTAAATAGTGACAGTATATACTATAGGTACCTAGATTATAAATTATTTAAATTTTCTTGGTGTATTTTTGTTTTTCACAACTTTACTAAAATGAGAATACATTCTTTTAAAAAACTGCACCAATATTCAAAAGCAATGTATCGGAACCCAGAAGGCCACGCAGTGTATCGCATTGGGGCGATGGGCATGTCCTGGGGTGCCCCCACACATAATGTATGACCCAGGCAGCCTGCTGCCCGGGGTAGCACTAGCACTTTATGTATTTTGAGCTGAGCTGCAGGAAGTGGTCTGCAGGCAAAGGAGAGCCCTGCTGATTTAATCCAGAACTGAAGAGGTTGCAATTCTCAGATCTCCTAGATGGATTTTCTCCCAGGCTGAAAATCAGGATCTAACTACTCTTGTCAAAAACCTGCCTGCATGTTTAAATAGCTTCTCCCTGCCTCACTTTCTGCACCTGGAAATGGGGGTGACAGGACCATTAAGATGAACAGGACAGTGTTTAATGATCTCTACCACAGACAGACATGGTATCCGATGCAGAAGACTGCTAGGCAGAGCCTTGCAAAGTAGATCCCAGCCTTTGTTTTCCTGATGAGGAAACAGAGTCAGGTCAACTGGAAATGTGTCCAAAATCCCAGTGGCAGGTCCGCAGAGGAGCCAGGATTCGAATCCCAAGGCTGTAAGGACTCCTGAGCCTAAGTTCGGAGTCCTGTCCAAGGTCACACAAGCAGGGAGCACAGCAGTGATTCCATGAAGCACGGGGCATGAATTATGAGCGGCCGAAAATGAATGAGAAGCACCTAGCAGCCTGGGAAATCTGGAATCGCCAGATAAGAGCCACATGCACGTTTCCGAGCACGTTCCTAAAGCACACTGACAGTGGCGTGCGACCGGCGGGGATGGAACACAGCCAAAACAAACTGACCGATTTTACAGTGCCATTAATTTTAGAAAAAGAAATTAATGAGGGAAACTTCAATATCAATGAAGTTGCAAGAGTATAATAAGCTATGCTTGCTCCCATGAGGGACAGCTTTTTAATTATTTTTTCAGATGAAATGCAGTCACGGTGTATTTGATCCACACCCGACCCACGCTCTTTGGAGAGTTAAAACACATTTTACCCAATGTCAAGTTAAAATAAAAACTCATCAGAAGCAAAATAACTCTGGGCTCCCAGGGCTCTGAAGGGAAATTTGGTTCTGTCTGGTTACCGGTTGGTATTATAGTGATGTTTGTATTAAACAAACAATCAGCAGATAAATTCTGAGAATAATTCTCTTTGCACCACTAACTAGAACACAGAGGGTCCCACTAGGTTACAACGGAAGTGTCAAAGAAGACAAGACACATCCGTGTCTAATATATGTGCCTCCTGACTTGGAGCAATTGCTGTGCATCTGGACATCTGCAAGGGTCCCATTCTTCCCGGGGAGGCAGATAACCCCACAGAAGACCTCCTCAAAGGCTGCTTTCCTTTGGCCAGCTCCCACTCCACCTACAGCGCTCTGTCTCTGCACCTTTGCGCACGCGTGTCCGTGTTGCACGTGTGTGTGTCGTTCAGGTATGCTTGCCTTGCTCAAATCCTTTCTGCATTTCCTACTCTGTTAATCCTAATCTGCATTTTTTAAACATCATCCACATGTCACACAATTGCACAGAACTACACAGAGACATGCACAGAGATACACAACTGAATGCATATAAAACTGCTGAAACCCGAATGAACTCCATGGATTACCAGGTACCGCTTCCTAGTTTTGACAGTGTACTAGGGCAACGCAATATGTTACCACTGAGGGAAAGTGGATGAAGGGCACAGGGGACGTTTCTGCATTTCAAAAAAACTTGTGATTCTATCATTAATTCAAAATAGAAAGTTAAAAAAACCCCTACATCCTAAAATAATTACTTGGATACCTTGAAAATCCAGCCAACCAACCAACGTGACAATGCAGCTCCTTACAGAAAAGTGAGAACCAAGGAGACAGTCATCTTGGCTTGGTTTGGTCCTGGTCCCCTCAGTCCCTGTTAGGGGCTGAATCGTGTCCCCTCAAAACTAACATGTTAGAGCCCTGACCCTCAGAGTATAACTGAGGGAATGGGGACGTTTGGAAACGGGGCTTTAAGAGGTAATGAAGGTTGAATGAGGTCACATGAGCAGGTCCCACCCAATGCGACCGGTGTGCTTATGAGAAGAGGAACTGCCACACACGCAGCTCGGCAGGGACGGGGTGACCACAGAGGAAAGGCCCCGCCTGTGAGCCAAGGGGAGAGGCCTCAGAGGCACTCACGTAAGACGCCTCTGAGTTTCAGGTGCTCTTCCCCTCGGTCATCTGAGGTTGGTGCTCAGCCATCTGAGGGATCATAATGTTTCAGGGTGGGCCCACAGGGCAGAAACAGAACCAGCTGTGGGAAGCTGTGAGGAGGCAGATTTCTAACACAACATAAACGCAATTTCCTAACGGCTATCGTGGTTCAAAAATGGAATGACCGGCCATGCGGGGGTCCAATGCCCACAATTCTGGAGCGGTGAGTAGAACACGGAACACATCCGCTGCCCCCGCATGCCTCACCTCTGATCTGAGCCCCTCTCCCCTCAAAGCACTGGGAGTCAGGGCACGACCTCTTTCTGGAACCCTACCCTGAACTGTGAGCTGCAACCGCACTTACCCCTCCCTCCCACCCAGCTCTCTGTCTGGCTTCAGCTCCATTCCAACAGCACCTGTCCCCTTGGATTCGAGACACACCGTTCTCTTCCCACCTTCCTGGTTCCTATCATTTTTATGGCCTGAAGTGCTCAGGTTGTCTCATGGAACGCCCTGACTTGCACCTGACCCTCTAGACCATCCACCAGTCGTGTACCTGCCGCCTGAGCCCTGTGACAGAATCCAGACGCACCTGGAAAGAAATACCACTCCCGGACCTGGAGCCCAGCCCCATCCAGCTAAGTTATCTCAGGCAAGTCGCCTAACCTCCCAGAAGCGCACTTTACCTGTCTGCTTCATTTACAACAGCAAAAATTTAAAAAACCCATGTTTAATAGTACAGGCCATTAAATATTAAGGTATATGTTCATGAGGGAATAGTAACTATGCAGAAGGAACGTCAAAGAGGAATATTTAGTGACATGGAGAAATGCTCATGAAATATTAAGAGAGAAATAAAATTGCAAAGTGCTGTTCATTATAAACACATTTTTTTGTAGAAAAGAACATCAGTGCACAAAAAAAGACTTTATACAATCATAAAGCTAAGACTAATTATTTTCTAATTAATCTTTCTCTATACTTCCCAAGATGTCAACAGTGCTAATGCTTTTTAACTAGAAATAGTTATTTTCAAAATCTTTAACACTCCCATGTTGGCTTGTTCCTCCTCAAGAAAAAAAAAACAGAAACGACCCACTGACGTAACAAAAGGACACAGTGGGCCCGTGACATTAGCTACTTATTCTTGCCTATGATTCGATGTGCTCTGTTTTGAACTTGGAGAAACTGCAGCTAAGAAAACGGGGCTAAGGGAAGGTCACCAAATGGGTTGGTGGCATGAGGAGACTCCCAAAGGGTCAATTCTTGGGCCCACTCACCAAACAGCTCCCACTGCCACTCTGCCCAGCCGTCCCTCCAGGAAGAACGTGATTGCCACGTGTCACCCACGGGCCACCGTCTAGCTGCACCGTGAGGCTTGGCTCCACACTGTGCTGCGGTAGGAAGTGTGCCAGCAGAGCCATGTCCCCATTCGCTGGGTTTTGTCCCCTGGTAATGAGCTCCCTTGGCTCCCTCTCCACGCTGGAAAGCAGCAGCCGCACAATGGTGCCAGCCAGAGAAGCCCCTTGTGAATGTGAATGGCCCATCAAGGAATCCAGGAGATGGCAGTGGCTTGGCCACAGAGGCCAAAGCAAATAGTCGCTGCAGTGGAAAACATCAGCTTGACTCAGGATGGAATACATCACTTCCCCCTGGTTGCAGCGGGGTCGAGGACATGGCCACAGACGCGCAGAGGGCACCCACGGCGTGACCCACTACGCAGGCAGCTCAGGGGCGGGCCTCGTTACCGGCGACTCGCAGCCCAAGCTCTGCTCGGCTTTCATCCCCTTCCCCGCTGTCTTCCTCGGCAAAGGGCCCCTGGGAACGAGCTGTGTCTGACACACGCCACATTTCTGATCCTGTCAGTCTCCAATCCACTCTCGAATTTTCCGCGTGTGACCAACTGGCGGGTCACGGGCCTCTCTATCTCAACCAGCTTCTCAGGGGCTGGGCCCCGGAGGCACACGGCTATTCCACCCCAGTGGGTGCGCATTTACACCCACACTCCCAGCACCAGTCCTTTCAGACTTTCCTCCTCTCTGCAGGGAGTTAAGAGGCCATAATTCACATTGATTCTGTTCAGTGGGCTCCCCCGAACGCTTCCCAAAGCAAATTTAGTGACTTCAGAACTAGCTCCCTTTTACGGCAGATGAATGCTAAAATAGTCTCATGATCACTAACGCTTTTATACGACCTGTACAATGAATGAATGAACCAGTTATGTTCTGCATACGCTATGGCCTTCCTAAACTGCTGCTGGAGAATCCAAACCATGCATGGAATAAAAGGCCACCCAGGGAGGCCAGGCTGCGCAGTATGCCTGCTCTCTGCGGGTCCCTGAAAACGCAGACCCATGAAACCAGCTGGGACACACTCGGAGGGCCCATCTCCATGGCTCTGTGCTGTCATGATTTGGAGTTTGGCCAGATGGACCAGGGCCACCAAGATGTGCATGCACCATGCAAACAGCAGATGCTCTCTGGCTGCTTAACTACCATAGAGGAAAAGGGTGTCCAAGTAGAAATTTGGCTGAAACATTCTTCATAACAAAGACTCACTGCAAATCCCATAGATAAGAGCTCAGAATTGGAGAAGGCCCCTCTGCCCATGCCTCCACCTCCCACGCCTGAAACCAAAATGCCTCTTCATCCTAAAGCTCTGCACACACAAACCAGGCCCCATCCAGTGCAGGCAAATACCGTAGCCCAATTCGGCAGGGAAGGCTTCCAGAAGCGGGTTCCGAATCCGCCGCCCTGGGCAGGAAGCCCTGAGCAGAGGTGATTTAGCATTGCTATTACTTGAGGAGAGATTCTGGGGAGACATTTTTCTATTTAATTCCATCATGAGACAAGAACTCAGCTTTTCACTCCCCAGTTCCTTCTCTGTGCTCTGATTTTTCTGCCTGCTGTTATCACTGCCAGAAAACATCTTTCCCAGAGTCCTAGGGTGACATCCATCAAGTCAGAGGCCAATTGTCTGGCTGGATCTCAGGAAACTATTTTGGATACACGACAGAGTCACATGGATGGCTTTTACTCAAGCTTCAAAAGTAACAAAATATAAGTGATTTCCTTAGCCCCCTGTACCCGCTGTGCCCAGCTTCAGGCACCGTGTGGAAGCCCCTGACCACACGGGAGCGGGACTGGCCATCTCTGGCCTGAGCAGTCTTCTCTTCTCCTTTGGGTTCCACGGTTGGGTCATGACCAGGCTCGCAGGTACCACCTTTCTCACCGGGGGCCTGTCCCCAAGGGGCAGAAACATGCATCTGTAGCACATTTGTTCAGCAGAAGCATCTACTCTATTGCTGGGACAGAAGGGCGCACAGGAAAACCAGCATTCAGGTGTGCGATACCTCCAGGCCCTCGCGGCTCAGAAAGCTTGGCCAAGCAGCGTACGCTGACAGCTTGGCAGATGGGAAGCTTTGTGTCAAATCCTGCTCAAATTCCACGGTAACCCAAAGCTCCATGTTATAATGAACTTCCTATCTCAAAGCACCCAGCTTCCACTGGGAAGGGGAATATTTTCAAAGCTTAGCACTTGGTGACCGGGGATGTGTCATATAATCCAACAGCTTGTGGGAGGCAAAATTATACTTGGTAAACCAGGGGTGGAGGTACTGGCAGGCCAGCCCCCACCGTACAAATGCCCATGCAGCAGGACCCGGAAGCAGGGACTGATGACCACGGAGTCTGTGCCACCTTGCAAACGGTAGACGCTCCCATTCGCTGTGAGAGCAATTTGCCAGACATTTCTTAACACCCTATCTGCAAACGGCTTCCGTCCTTCTAGTATCAGGTATCAGAAACTCATACAATGGAAAATAATTTTAAAAACTCAGACGTTCCTTATTTCTTCCTAAATATCCAATTCCAGCACATACCTCCATTACAGAAAAAAAAAAATTACTCAAAGTCATCAACTTTGAATGATACCAAGGCCACTGTGTAGCCCACCCCCCCCCAAGTCGACCCTAGTCCAAAGAGCCCGAAGTCCACACACACAGAGAAGGGCAGATAAACGAGCACAGAACACCTCCTGACCATGTCCTCCCTTTTGGGGTCTGCTAATGCGCTAGCGCAACCAAGCTCAAACTCTGCACAGTGCAATCACCTGGGGAGCTTCTGCAAAATGCTTTATGCACAGGCCGCACTCCAAACTAACTACACCAGATTTTCTGGGGGTGCAACTCAGACATCAGCTTTCAAAATCACTCAGTTCTGAAGTTTGAGAACCAGTACTCTGGCAAAACACGAAGGTCACGGCCCCACCTTTCCTTCGTCAACACACCCAGGTCACTCGCACAGTGCAGACCCAAAGAGAACCATACCCTCGGCTCTGCGGCCACTCCTACCTATGTAGAGCGAGGAGTCCTTCCGCCGCACGTGGTCATCGATATAGGAGACGCCCAGGGGCTGCACGGGGGTAGCACCGATGCCCAGGAGCACCTGGGCCCCAATCAGCAGCAGGTACATCATGTTGGTGGCAGTCCGGCTGCGGCAGATGAGGTCAGGGTCAGGGCCCTGGTCGCCCCCCGAGCCGTTGGCGGCACAGACATCACGGCCCTCGGCGCCCCAGCGGATCTCGCCGGCTTCGTACTTGTACTGGTGGGTCAGGAACTCGGGCAAGGCGGACAGCAGCGCTCCCAGGGCCATGACGATGCCCCCACAGCCAATGAGGCGTGGCCGGTGCCCACGAGCCCCAAAGTAGCTCACGAACAGGATGAGCGCCAGGTTCCCGATCTCGAAGCTGCTGGCAATCACACCCACATCGGCGCTCTGCAGGTTGAACCTCCGCTCCAGGGTGGTCAGCACGCTCACCTGCAGGTGCAAAACAGTATCTGGATGTCAATCCCAGTGGACAGCACGGAGGAACCCCCTTCAGGCCGCCTGGCGCACCTAGTCCTCTCACCCCTCCCACCTGGAGGTTTGTACCACCCGTGCAGGGCGACTGAAATCTGCAAAGTCAAAAAATGTTTATTTAGTATGACAGACCTAGTTACACGGTGAAAGAACTAACTTTCTCACTGGCAGAGAAGCTTTTCTTGGCCCCTTTCCATCTTGAAAGGTGGCAAGCACTCAGGAAGCACAATTTCCCTACTCCACAGCAATGCGGAGCCTGTGCATCCTGCAGAAGCATAGAAGTCCGGAAGTCTGGAGTTTTCACGTGCTCCCAACTGCAGCCTATTTATTTGTGAAGCCCGCTCTGGGAGGCCGTAGGAGCCAGGGGCTTCTCACCAGGAGGTTAGCATAACTGAAGAAAAGAAATACAATAAAACAAAACAAAAACCTGGAGGACGAAAAGGACAAGCTAGATGTGAGCTCATCAGATTAATCATTAGCTCTTCACTTTCTTCTAGAAATTTCCAAACAGTGTAGAGACGGTCCCTAAAGGCTGCCAGGTAAATACATTCCTGACTGGTCCATGCCCCGCCTAGGCCCCCAGGTGGAATATTTTTTATGATTTCCCCTCCCTTTGTATTTTTGTCTGCCTTACATTTGCTTGCTTAACAAATATTTACTGAATATCTGCTATTGGTCTGATAACACCCTAGACACAAAAGACAAAAAACAAGGCAGAGATGACACCTGGACTCGGACGCCACTGAGCAGAAAGGTGCACAGGAGCCCAGCTGTAAACAAAGCGACTGGATGTTACATTAACAATGCAAACATCGCAGAGGGGATGCTTTGTTTTCGGGCTTCTTGAGGCGGAGAGAAAACGTAAACAGCCTTTCTCTCTTACTGTTGGCAGGCTCCTCACAGGTTTATGAGCAAGACACAGCTCCCGTCACAGGAGACCGGACAGCCCCAACAGCCCCAGCTGGGTGGTGAAGACGTCTCCCTCAAAGGGAACAGCGTGATTTAATACTGGAAGGGAAGCTAGTCGGAAAGGTGCACTGGGGACAAATTATAAGGAGCCGCAGGTGCCGCCCTAAAGAAATTAGACCATCCCACGCAGATCACGGAAGGAGGAACACCTGGTTTGAATCCCACCTAGTAGTTCCTTTATTAGCTCTGGGACTTTGGTCAAGTTATTTAACTTGTTCAAGCCTTGATTTCTATGCAGTAAGAGTAATACCTGCCTACCAGGATGCATGTGAAGATTAGAACTAATGTACGCATAGTCCCTGCGCACGGAGCAGCCTTTCTCTGCCTGACAGGAGAGTGTACAGAGAGGGGTGCAGAGCCAGGGTTCTGGGACCAGAAAGCCGAGGTCCACCCTGACTCTGTGACCTTGGACTACATACCCTGTGCCTTCACCTTCCCGTCTTTAAAATGGGGATAAGAATGCTACCTCTCAGGGCTGGTGTCAGGAGTAAAGACCATCCATGTGTCAGTGCCAGGCGAGGGCTAGCCGTAACCCTTATTTATCTGAGGTCATCGGGGAACTTCAAAGGTTTTGCAAGCGTAAGAGTGCTACCTGGCACGACCAGAGTGTGGATAATGGATGGTGGAAGAGTGAAGGGATCCCAGAGGAAAAGGCTGGACTGTAATTAAGAGAGAAGGAGAGACTGAGTCCATACAGTGCAATGGCAATGAACAAAGCAGTTCAAGCATGGCAGAGGCAGAACTGCATCTCTGGGGAGGCTGACCCTGTCAGCGCATCGAGGGTGGGCGGTGCTAAGGAAGGGGAGGAGGCGGAGTCCCGTGGATCTAGCCTTCCGCCAGGTGTATAAACACGTGCCCTGGTGTCAGCACCCACAACCTCCCCACCGTGCTCAGGCACACGTGCCTGCATGCACACACAATGTGTGTGCCTTTATTATAGAAACAAACAGTAGCCCAAACAATTCTTCTTAGCCTTACTCCCAATTCCACACATTTAAACAGACGCCTTTGGCCTTGAGGCTCCCCTTGCCCTTGGAAAGCACTAAAAATTTCAGATGCCTGGGCCCTCCCCCCCATTTCTGACCAATTGGTCTGGAGAAGCCTGGGCCCTGTGATTTCGTTAAAGAACTCCAGGTGATTCTCCAAGCTGCGCAGCGCTAACACAAAACATACGTTACTGTGGTCAGTCCTTCAGCACTGGTGCGAGGGGGCCAGGCAGAGCACCGTTCCAACGCTGGCCCAGGCCCCCCACCCGTGACCTACAAGAGGACGTCTGTACACCCCTCTACCACTGTAGTGATTCCGTTTCCACCCTAACCCAGTCAAGGCCGGCTCACAACTCAGTCAGCCCTACTTACATGGCTAGGTTACTATATTTCAAACAGCAAGTATTAGCACTTGTCGAGAAAAGAAACTCATTAAAATGGCTTTCCAATTCTCCCCCAAATGTTCTGAAAGGTCGGGGTGAGTGAAAGCACAGCCTTTATTTATACACCCCTTTCCTTCGTAACACAAACGAGCATGATGGAATGCGTGTGCTACCAGAGGCGACGTTCGGTCACGCAGTGCTGGAGGGAACCCCAAAGAAAGTCGCCTGACTGCCTGGGAGACGGGGGCCTCAGGGTTTCACCCGGGCCTTTGTGGTGAGTGTGAGAAGGTGCCCAGAAGAGGCCGGTACAGAGACCAACAGGGACACACCGAGGCCGGGTCCCCTGGGTGCACCGGAGTCCCCTCGAGCAGCCTGGTGGGCCTGCAGCCTGGTGACCGCCCCCATGAGTGAAGGGCAGTGGAAGTGGCAGGAAGGGTGAGCAGGTGGGAGAGGTCAGAGCAGCAGCCCTATCTCACTCCTGCCGCGAGGCTTAACGACATCCACATTTGGCAGCGCGTCTGAAACAGGACAACTGCTCCGTTTGAACAGGTGTGCCCTGTCATAAACTATCACGCAGGTATGGATGTTTATGATGACAGATAGGGTGGATGGGAGAGAGAGTTGTTGGCAAAAGAAAAATAATCAGCTCTGTCGGAGAGAGCTGACGCCCGCGCCTGCAGCTCTTGTCTTGCCTCAAACCTGCTCTGGGCAGGGTGACCCGCAGGGGTGACAGGAAGAAGCAGGGTCCTTACCGCCTTGACTCGGCCTCAGGGACACCCACCTGCGTCATGTTCTGTGATCACTTAGATCAGAGGCTAATGTCTTCCGTCACTGAAAACAGGACTTCGAGAAGATGAGCTAATTAAGTTTGCACGAGGCCATGAAGCCCACTTGTGCCTTTCACGTGGTGGCGAACAATCCATGGATGAGGAACACGTGTGCTAAAGGGCACGACTACCTTCACAGAGTGGGTAGCAGAACTGACGGAAAACATCTTGATTAGAGACCGAGGAGACAAAACTCCAAGAGGAAAAGAAAAGGAAGTGTCCTCGCCTTGTGCCAAATGAGTATGAAGTTATTATTAAAAGAAGGCAGTATTTATCTGGTGCCTACTATCAGAATTCAAGAAAACACGGGCTTGCATTTCAAAATCTCCTGGAGCACCCTGTTAAAAAAATACACACAGATGCCCCAACCCTGAGATGAGGTCCAGGAGACGGAGGTTGTATGAAGCTCCCAGACACTGATGCCTGCCGGGGGCTGAGGACCACACCACGGGCATTGCAGGGGTCCGACATGTGCTCGCCGCCCGCCCAGAGCTGCGGCTCCCATCCGCTGGTGGCAGCCAAGTCCCCTGGAGGCCGTCAGCCTGCGGGCTCCGGGCTCAGAGTGTGACACAGCAGGGCTGCCGTGGGGCTGACCAGGAGCCGGCGCTTTGAGAACCGCTTCTCCCCCGGACGCCCTCTCTACAGCAAACCCACCCTGCTCAGGATAAAAGGGCTTGTTTTTCAAAATTAGATACAAGTCGAAAGCACCCCCTCATTGCCAGTTCACAGAGAGACGCTCTCCTGTCTGGGAAAGGAGGGCTGCACTTTGGAAAGGCTCACCTCTCACGGGCTGAAGTACAGCCAGGCCAGCTGCAGAGGCCACCCGCTCATGCTGCCACCAATGGCACAGGACAGGAGGCATCAGAGACCTCAGCCAGGTACGGATGAGCCCTGCTCACCTTCCCAACGGTCTGGGTTATCAGGAGCGCTGTGAGAAGCCAGGCCCCTCAGAGCAGCACCTAAAGCTCGACTGCTCCCGTGAGCCCTCCCGCTTTCTTATTCTGCCCTGCGCAGTGGGGCCTGCACCTCAACCGGAATCACCTGCGCCTGCCCGCTCCCTCTACCCCACCAGGACGCTGACGTAACTAACCTGTGGGAGCTGGGCCCAAGCACGAGAATTTTCAAAGCTCCCCAGGCAGGCAGAGGTGTGTGCGTGCACACACACCTATATGGACACCACAGAGGGGGTGCATGTGCATGGGTGTCTGCAACGGAGCAACCTGGCCGCCCTGGTGTGGCACTGGAGCACGGGGTCCTCCGGTTCAAACCCGCCTTTGACAGGTGGTAGGCACATACGTATATCCATATGTTACAACACAGAGACTTAAACACTTATGCCGTACCCACTTTGCACATTTTTAAGCCTTAATTTTAAAATATTTTTTAAAATGGGGAAAAAGTCTAGCTTTGACAGCACTTGGCCAAGTCAACTGTTCTGAGCCTGTTTGCAAATCTGTGCAGCAGATACAATGCTTTGAGTGTTATGTGAGCACGGCTGGCACACACAGTAGTGGCACACAAAGCAGCCGCCTTCCTCACTGGTGTGCATGCTCCGGTTCAATTCCACGTGCTCTGCCTACTCCGTGGGACATGCAAGAAACCTGACGACGACAGAGACGAGGCCTGCCCTGCGGGAGGTTACAGTCTGAACCGAGCAGAAAGACGCAATCGAATCACAACACAGCCTCCAGCTGTGCCTATGACAGAGCGGGAAAAGGCTGCAGGGACCCAGAACAGAGTGCATGCGGGACACGTCCGGACACAACACGGATGAACTGGACGGTAACAGACGTGGGGGGAGCACAGGGGATGCCACAGCATTCCCCGAGAGAAGCTCAGTGACCTGAGGAGCGAGCTTTGCCTGGTGGAAGGCAAGTTCAGACACCCCCGGGGAAAGGAAAGGCCTCTCGGCCACACAGCGCTGCAAGGGGTCGTCTCGGACAAAACGGCCTTAAAGGCATGCTGAGGGTCTGCCCGTGGTTTGGAAGTCACTGGGGAGCCAGGGGAGGTTCCTGAGCAGGAGCCATCCATCAGCAACGCCATCCTGGCACTGCTGCGAAGTTCCGAGTGAGGAGAAACTGCCCAGATTCAACAGTACCGGTGAGAAATGAGGCTTCAGCAGGGTAATGCTGGCGGAGCATCCAAGAAGGGCGTCTGTGTGAGAGACGCCTCCAAATAAAGGCCCTTCTGCTCTGTGGGGCATGATGACAGGCCCCAGCAGGCTGCCCCTGGGGACCTGGTGGAAGCTGCAGCCTCAAATCACATGCCCAGCAGCAGGGCCCCGTCAGCCGGCAGGTGCGGAAGCAGTCCAAGAGGTGTCAACCCCACGGAAGACTGCAGTCACCCAAAGGACCCTCGGATGGGGAGGGGGGAGCTCTTTTTTTCTGTAAAGGGCCAGAAAGTTAACATTTTAGGCTTCTGGGTAACATTCTCAGTAGCAGCTACTCAACACATCCTGGCACAAAAGCAGCACCCACAGGCAATGCGCAAACAATGAGCATAGCTGTGTTCCAATCAAACTTTACCGAGAAGGAGCAGCGGGCTGGCCTTGGCCCCGAGCTCTCAGTACAGTGTGGGAAATCACGTTAATCTTGCATCTGTAATAAAAACCCTGGCCATTTATGACAAGTTTGTGAGGCGCTCCTCTTGCTGATACAAAAATCTCACAACTTCAATGCAAGTTTGTTTGTTTTCTTAATCCATAAAAGTAATTTGAAAGCCAACTTCAGTTTCTTCTCTCGTGGGCCAAGGACCTGTCTTCGTGCAGTGAAGCGGGGAAGGGGCTTGACCACGGAAGCCCAGAGAGCACCGCCCCCGATGCAGCAGCAGCAGCAGCTTCACTGTGTGAGGCAAACGGTGCGGTTTTGCTTTTCATCTGAACAGCGGCTCCTTGGAGCAAGTGATTCAAGGCACAGGGGAAAGGGCACACACAAGGCATCCACTTGTGAATCCAGAAGCCAAGTCTTCAAAACCCGGGAACAGGAGATGAAGCACCTCCTGTCATTGCCCTGATAGCAAACAGGCCACCGGCCTGGGTCACAGGTCGGCTAGGGAAGGGAGACATGTAGTCAAGGCTGCTTTATTTCTGGTGGAATGTTACCCTGTATTATGACCACATGGTAGATACTTGGGTGTAATTTCTTTCTTTTTCTTAAAAGATTTTATTTACTTATTTTTAGAGAAAGGGAGAGATACATCGATGCGAGAGAGGATGCCTCCTGCATGTGCCCACAACCCAGGCACGTGCCCAGACTGGGAATTGAACCAGTGACCTTTCGCTTTGCTGAATGATGATGCCCACCCTACCGAACCACACTGGTCAGGGTACATGGGTGCAATTTCACAACAGTTTTTCTTTAAGAGCCAAGTAAGAATTACGTGGAGAATCTTTAATTTAAACCTAATTCTGAACTCCAGCCCACATGGGAGGCAGGAGGAGGGGCAGACGGAAACCATGGGAGATTCTGAGAGCCACACGCTAACTGTGAGGCTCAGACGCCTGTTACTCCTTTTTCCTGTGGGTAACACGGAGGTGACAGTTCTGACCTCACAGTGTGCCACAAGGTTCAAATGGAGGGACAACACCCTGCGCAACAGTCGTCAGTGTGACTGCGGGGATGCCTGGGGCTGCGAATGTGCAATGCGGCCCTGCCCTCCCTCGCAGCGGCATCCTGAGAACCCACCAGGCTTCTTCCTCCCTGGGTCTAAACAGAAGCACCGTCACTTTCTGCTCGGCTGGTGTAGCTCAGTGGACTGAGCGCGGGCTGGGAACCAAAAGGTCCCGGTTCAATTCCCAGTCGGGGAACATGCCTGGGTTGCAGGCCAGGTCCCCAGTGAGGGCCATGTGAGAGGCAACCATACATTGCTATTTCTCCCTCCCTTCTCCTTTCTCTGAAAACAAATAAAATCTTAAAAAAAAAAGAAGCACTGTCACTTTCTCCGATCATCCTGAGAGTGAACGTCTCAGCCGGCTTCCTTGAGAGAGGTCCCATCGGTCTCCAACATTTGGTCTCTGCCATTTCCTGCATCTTTCTCAGACTATCTTTCCCTCCGCACCCTGCGTCTTAGTTTCTCTCATCAATTTATTCTCCTGGTAACTCTGTTCCCTGAATGGCCCTAAAGTACATCAGATGCATATTTTTTCATTATTCTTTATATTTAGTGGAATCTTATGTTCAATTAATTCTATGATAATGTATAACATTTTATGATTCTCTTCTTTTAAAAAATCTCTAAATGTAATTGCTTCCTACTTATAAATCTCATGATTGATTTTTCTCTCTATCTCAGTGGTTCCTCATAGAAAAGCAAAAATTCTCTATCTCTGCTGCGGACAACTAATAAAATTTTCTCCCACTCAGTTATCAAGCTGTACATTTTTACATCAGAAAGTTTTACACCAGGTCGGCTATTATGAACAGTTTGTGTTTAGCATCTTTCACACAACAGCTTCAGGTAATTTTTCAGTTCACAATTCATGTGCTGCTAGGTCTCTTTTATTACAGAAACTTCGAGAACAAGAGGAGCTACATGATTTCCTCACTTTTCAACAAAACTGCATCGGGGAGTGGACACAGTCATAAGAAAGAGATTCCTATCCCACACACTAATGATTCATGTACACACACACACACACACACACACTCCCCCCAGGCGGAGCTGTTTTCACTGAATCAGGCTTCTCTGGATGGCCTTGGGTCTGGGCTTGCTGTCAGAAAAACTGTAAAACCTCCCACTGAGCATCTGTGCCACACCCCGAACTAATCCCAGGGGCTGGGGCTACACCAACTCGCAGTGAAACCGAGGAGACAACAATGGAAATGGGCAATGCTCACCACGGGCGAGCAAAGTTTCTCCGCCAGAATGCAGAGAAGCAGTCACTCTGCCTCGGCGAGATGCCCTGACCGGGGCAGGAAAGCTAATGGGCTGTCTCAGGTAGGCAGAGGAAGCCCTAAGCGACTGGTAACCAAACTTGCTGTTAAGAAAAAATCTTGTTACTGTTAAAAGTGATGCATAGAAGAAAAGAGTTATGAAGTCATATATAATTTTGAAAACTTTGGGTTGAAACAAGGTAAGCAGGTTTCTTTACTACAAGACTTAGGAGAGACTTCTAAATGGTAAAATTGACTTTTAGTCATCCATCAAAATATATATTATGTAGTAGTTCTTGACACTCTTTTGACTACGGAAACATGGAATCTTTTTTGTAAATAATGAACATCCCTTGGGAAATATACATATATATGTATGTATACGTATGTATATGTACTTTCAGAAATACCAATATGTTTTTAATTAAGTACAGAGAAAGCACTGCTTCTCCTAGCAACTATTTTTATTGCTTTCCTCAACCTACCTACCTACAACCAAAGGCTATTAAACAGTGTGATTATAGCTGTATTTCCCTTTTTGCTTTGCTGACCAGGAGTCTCCGGCTCAAGCCTGCAGCCACACTGGAGCGAAGGTGTGGGATGCCAGGGCTGCACATAAGCGTTTCGTTTCTTTTTCTTCGTGGACTTGAAACTCTACCTGTTATTCCACAGGAGCACCATACTCTACCAGGGCAGGGCACAAAATCAGCATGCACAAATTCCTCAAGAGCACACCACCAGACAGCTGGGGTTAAGCCCTGAACACCAAGATAACCTACTTCCACCTAATTATATCCTCTCTCGGAAATGCACCCCACAAATAAGCCGATGAGAAAATAATATGGTTACCAAGCTTGTACATCCGGGTGCAAGATAAACACAGATGAGAAGAAAATGGGCCCCGGGCCCCGTTAACCTGACAGCCACTCCTGGCTCCGCATCCCACGGACCCCTGCTCCCCCTCCAGGCCCCCCCCTCCACCGCCCGGCCTCAGCTCTGCTGCTCACCCCTCACCCCTGAAGTCTCCCAAGTACATCTGTACTGGTCACTGTCCTCTTTCCTGTCTTACCTCATTCGATCCATCCCCACTTGATTCTCTGCTTCAAACTCTCCAGTCACTCCCCCTGCCACCTGGAAAAGCCTGCCCTCCTTGTCTTGGGGTGACAGACCCACCGAGATCAGAGTTCTGCCTCTCACGGGCCTCCTGCAGCAATCCAGTCCCTATGTGCATGTGGCTACACTGGCCTGGATCTTTCTCATCCCCTGGCCTCCACCTCACTCACCCCCGAAATCCCTACTTACGCAGCAGCAGCAGCAGGCAGTTCAAGTGCCACCTCCTCCGTGAACCCTCCCTGCCCCCGCCTTCTCCTGGGCAGCCACAGTGCGTGCTACAGACTCCCACACAGCCATCTTCACTTTGGCATGTCCGGCGCCCCTCACGAAGGCCAAAAGCTCCTTGAAGGCAAAGGCTACCTGATCTTGTCCGCAGATCTCCCTTGCAAGAAATACTAAAAAAATTCCTTTAGGTGGAAAGAAAATGACACCACACAGAAACTCAAATATACACACAAATATACATGAAGAAGCAAAGAGTGCCAGAAAATTTGAATATGTGGGTAAATACAAAAAGCTGCATAAATATATATCTTTTCTCTGAACTTCTTTAAAAGGCGCAGGATTGCATAAGAAAAACTACATTGTTCAATTCAGATCACAGTAGATGTGAAAGCACGGCAGCAGCACAGAGGGGGAGAAATGGAGCTACGCGGGGCGAAGCTTCCATTTTTATAGGAACGAAGATCGCACTGGTCCAGAGCAGACCGTGACGACTTAAAATGTATACTGTAGACGTACTCACTGAGAAAGTGATTCAACACACAGGGCGAGAAGGAATTAAAATGAAACAGGAGAAAATATCTATTTAACACAGAGAAAGGCAGTAAAGACAGAACAAAGAAATAAAAAAGACATGAGACACGAAACAAACACGACAGGTGTAAACCCAACCGCGCTAACCTCGTAACAGAGCCCGAAACACAATACACAGGCAAAAACTGACAAACTGAGAGGAGAAACAAACAATTCGCTGATAACAGTTGAGGCTGTTAATATTCCACTCAATAACTGATAAAACAACTAGACAGAAAATCAGTAAAGATAAAGATGATTTGAACAATACTTTCTCCCAATGTGAAAACTCAGGAATAAAATGACAGACAACCCACTTTTTCTCCAAAGGCAAGTAATCTAAATAGACATTTTACTAAAGACAACATACGCATGTCTAATATGATTTTGAAAAGATGCTTAGCATCATGAGTCTTTCGGAAAATTCAAATAAAAATCACAAGGTTCCACTCCCTGCCCACAAAAAAGGATGTAACAAAAACTACAGACAATGGCAAGCACCCACGTGGATGTGTGGAAACACGCATACATTATTGGGGGGGTCACAGATGAAATGGTTATAGTCACTTTGGAAAACAACGGGGCAGTTTACAAAGTACGCAAGTGAAAGTATATATATTTACCACATGACCCGACAATTCTACCCCCAATCTCCCCAGGAGAATGGAAAACATATGTGTACAATGGATAAACAAAATGTGGTATATACGCAAACCCAATACTAATCCAATTCAGTGAGTGCAATACGTACTAAATTCCAATACTAAGAAATAGTATTCAGCAACAAAATGAAACAAACTGCCAACATATGCTACAAGGCAGATTCATCTCAAAAAGATTATGCTAATTGAAAAAGCAAGATGTCGAAGAGTACACACTCTATTACTCCGTTTATACACAATGTCGCGAACAGGCAAATCTGCGGAGAAAGGAAGCAGGCTTCCTGGGGCTGGCAGTGCGGCGGGGGGACCTACTTTAGGAAAATGTGGGCACAAGCAAACTTCTTAAAGTGATGGAAATGTTACAAAACTAGACGGTGGTGATGGCTGTACAACTGAATAAAGTCACTAACAATCATTTAATTTGCAGTTCGAATGCACGAACCTCCTGGTGTATAAATTATACGTCGATAAAACGAAACGAAGACAATGTGTGTAAATAGCCCAAGCGTGAGGCAGAGCTGCGGAGTACAGTAAACGAAGGGCGGAGGGTTGGGGAGGTTCACGAAAGGCTTCCTGCGAGGGCAATCGCTGAAGCCAGCCTTGCAGAACAAGTCCGATGTTGCTGGTTAGGATGGAAGCAAGGGGAGTGCGAGTGCAGGGAACGAAGAAGCAAATGCATCGGGTGGGAAAGGCTGTGGTATGTCTGGTGAGCCACACACACACCACCCAGTCTGCCAACGCACGGCGGTGAGGAGAGGTGGGGAGAGAAAGGCCTACAGACAGGCCTGGCTTTCTGGCCCTGGGCCAGCCCCTAACCTAAGCCACTTTGCCTCCTTGCTCTGGATCAGTGGTTGCAGACTTAGTGCTGGTCTGGCTATTGAGGAATCGCCCAAGTGATATCCATGCCTCCCCCGGATTCTGGGGTACCCCTGGGGTGGGAGCCAGGAGTTGGTATTTTGAAATCTCTCCAAGAGATTCGGGTGTTGTGTAACTCATGGATGGCTTTCCCCAAAGCGTTCTGAACAGCAAGCCGGCTGGAAACATACCAGCCTGTCCCTCCTTCCAGAACTGCACCTGCCCACTCCTGCCCCCTCAGTACCCAGCACAGCACTTCCTTTTAGGCCTGACTTTTTGTGAATGGAAACTATGAGGCAGGGAGAGCAGACTTGTCAAGTAGTGTTTTCAACCCTTTTCCATTATCACCCCTCCAAGAGCCTTTTTAGACCTTTCTTCCTAATACCCCCCCCCATAAAACTGTAACACCACAGACATGCTGAATAACTATTTACATACTGTACGTATATGGATGCTTTACACCAGAGTGAGGTTTTGTGCCCCTCCCCCACCCACGAGAAGCAACTTCCCCTCCAAGGAGAAGGCAAGCTCTGGGGTCTCACGGTAAAGACAAGATGACAACACCGACCCGCTGAATGTCACACCAGCACCTTGTGGATCTAAATGTGAAATTCCTCAGTGACTTTCTCCAGACCAACTAGAAATGAAGAGGTGAGTGCAGCCTTCCTGGCCCCGCCAGAGGAGACCAAACTGGCTCTGGAGGCCGGAGCATAACAGAGCCAGGCAGGACAAGGAGAACAATTGGGGAAAAAAGATGTTTTGTGTCTATTAAAAGCTTGAAGCCAGGAGAGACACGAGATTTGGGGAAACTGCATAGACAAGCAGGTCTAAGATGCTGTCAGAAATATTATCAAATGTAAAATAAAATGCATTCTCTGGGAAGACTGTAATCTCCAGTTTCTAGAACGGGCACTTGCTCTCCAGTTGAATGTACAGAGTGGTGCATCCTTCACCTCGGTAAGAAAGAGGCTACTGCCTAACTGGGGACCTGAGAGTTGACATTTCGTTCCAGGTACCGGTGACCTTGGGTCATGGCTCTGTTCTTGAGAAGGAAGCTGGCTGTGTGATGAACGGTCAGCGGACGTATCCCTGGGGAATGCCGGAGTCCTACCGTGTTAACTAGGTCACATTATCACCCTTTCACTTCACGCTGAGAAAATAAGATGTGCTGCACCTTCACACAAGCCGAGAACACCAGGAACGAACCACGAACATGTGCTGTCTGCATCCCACCCAGCTTAGACTCGGTGAACTCCATTGAGCACAGACTCCCTCTCCTGCTCAGCTTCCCCTGGCTCTGTCCCTGCTTGTCACAGCTCCAGCAGACCTCCTCTTGCTCACAGGTCACCCTGTGCGGGACACCTGGACAGGTCAGAAAACAGGAGGTGGTCTTGCAATCACAGGCCCTGGCACACTGCTGCCGGAACCTGGGCTGGCACCTGGGAGCAAACCCATCCACTCGAACGCCAGTGTCCAGGGAGACCAGTTTTATCGAGAGGATGGCCCTGGCACTTGCACTGGCGGAGAAATCACCTGCAACACAGTGAGCCAGGGCAGTTGAAAGAGGCAAGATGAAGGAAATAGTCAGAAATCAGAGGTCTGTTGATTTTTTTTTGTTTTGTTCCAAAGAATGTACAAACCAGAGTAAGAGATTAGTTGTAAGATCCAATTTCATATTTTCGTTTTATTTTAAAAGCAACAATCTGTGCAGATGATGTCAAACACTGTGGTAGGAACTTGCCCTACTTCATGTCAATTCTCACAACTTTCCAGCTGCCTAAAGGCATTATTCTATTTTCCAGAGGAGGTTCAAGATCAGGACAGTTACCTACCTTTCCTAAGATCACACAGCTAGGAAGTGGCAGAGTCAGGATTTCAACCCAAGCCTGTGATACATCTTGGCAGAATCACATCATAGAGACATGTTCTAAGGACAGTTCTGACCACTCTCTTACAAGACACGGCACACTTCATGTAAGGCTCCCCTTGGGGAACACTGGGGAGACTGTTCTTCCCAGAACACTGGGAAGACTGTTCTCTAAAGGAAGCCCCTCCCCAAATTTGGATCTGACTTTTATTTTGTTGGCAAATAAAAGTTTTTTCAGCTTTGTGATGGAAACCATCACTGTGAACCCTCATCAAGAAAATCATGCTCTGGTTTACAGAATACCAGGTGCATATGTTTATGTTGGAAGTATGTCTATAAAAACAAGCCCTGGCCGGTGTGGTTCAGTGGACTGACTGTGGGCCTGTGAACCAAAGGGTTGCTGGTTCGATTCCCAGTCAGGGCACATGCCTGGGTTGCGGGCCAGGTTCCCAGTAGAGGGTGCGTGAGGGGCAACCACACATTGATGTTTCTCTCCCTCTCTTTCTCCTTCCCTTCCCCTCGCTCTAAAAAATAAATAAAATCTTTAAAAAAAAAAGAAAGAAAGAAAGCCCCTGCCTTAATTCTGGGACCATATTATAAACTGAAGACACTTCATTAAGAGATCACTCAGACCGCACTTGTTTCTTCCTTTGAAGCAGCTATCTCTGGAATTAGCTGTAATTCCATAAAGAGAAGAGAAATGAAAAGGGGGAAAACGAACATCAGGAGTCGGAGAAATCAGGCTTGTTTGGAGAGTAAAACCACAAACAGAATGAGTGGCTTTACTGAGTAGCTTCCCAATCAGCAAAAACAGTCTGTCGGTTGTTTTAACCGAGGTGGGTTGAGACAGTTCAATGGCCCCTGCTCTGCGAGTTTAAAAGAAGTCCGTGTGGGCTCTGAAGGGAATATCTGCACTAATTAGAGGTAACGAACATAATAAAAATGCAAACTGCCACCTGATAATTTAATAGCCTGTAATGATAAACGCCATAGCATGTGGGAAATCAAAAGATTAGACAGAAGAAAGCTGGAGCACGAGCTTGGTACAATAGCCCTAAATGTTTAGACTGGAGGAGTCCAGAAAATAGCTTCAATATCTCATATCAAATGAAACGGGACAGATTATTAAGAACTCCTGGAAGCACCATGAATCAATGGTATTGGCGGGGAAACCAGATGAAAAGTCACTGTAATTTTCTCCCAGTAATCAAATGTTGGTTTCATTTACAAGAAGCTTCCATATGGAATCCTGCCCCAATAAAACATTCTGTGCTGGCCCTGGACGATCAATACGGTTGAACTCGCCCCTTCTACAAGGGAGTACATGCGTTTCAAAACAGCCCTAAATCCTACAGCCTGGTAATAGGTTTCACTTGTACTAATGCTCTGCAGTGAAATGCATCATATTAAACTTCTTGTCACTTCCTTTCCCTTTTCATTAAGGAACGGACCCACAGCTTGAGGCACTGCTTTGGAATCTAACTTCCTCCCTACTGAAACTAATCGTTGCTATTGCTAATATCTCAGGTGATCAAGACTCATTTCTCGCCCCCCACCCCACACCAAGTAAATGCATTGTCTTAATAATACAAAACACTGCACATATATATAGGAAGCCACATGCTTCCTTGCCCACGGGTCATTTTGCTTTAAAGGCTTCTTTTTCATGTAAAATACGTCCCTTCAAATGTACCTCTGGAGATTGGACTTGAGGAGATCTGCCTACACTGCTACAGGCTGTGAAATAATTGCCGAGGAACTCTGTTCCTGAAGGACAAACAACGCAGCAGGGAGCAAATTTCTTAAGTCTCTGGAGAGGACTCGTGGCCACCAGCCCCAGCTGCCCATGTGGGTCCAGTAAAAGAGACTCACCCTTGGGCCTCTGATTCCCAAGTTGTGCCCTTCTGGCTACCGCCTACTCCTAAGACACATGGGCTCTGGGGTGTTCAGTGCCTCTGTGCATCGGGAGCATGTTATACGGGGCTAAGTCTTTGCTGGGTGAAGTGGGCTCAAGCACAGGTATCACTGAAATCACCTGAGAGCATTTTAGAAACGCACAATCTCAGTCCAGGCCCAGGCCTCCTGAGTCAGATTCTGTGATGTGCACATTAAAGTTAGAGAAATGCTGCCTCAGGCTACGTGCTTTATAACCCAGAACCTCCTTTCCTTGGCATCACAAGGCTTTTTAGCAGCCTCTGGGAGAGAGATGGGAGGAAGGTTAGCTTCTTCAGTCAGGGCGAACTCCAAATGCCCAGTCTCACTGTCTGTCTGTGTTTGAGGAGGGGGCCTACAAAAACTGTGACCGTCAACATGTACCCAGTTCCATCAGTAAATTCTGTGTGCGCTGCCTTGGTGGACCCCATCTGTCGGTCTTCTCTGTCCCCTCCCCTGAGCTCCCGCCACCCTGCACCACTCCTCCCCATCACCCATACACACTTATGGCAATGAAGGAGGTACTTGAAGGGCAGGAGGCACTGCTTATTATCTTCCTACAGCTCCCCACAGCACCTAGAAAGAAACCCTAACCCTGGACCCCAGCCTGCAAGGTCACAAAACATCCTGCCCTGACTCCTCTCCGAGGTCATGTCCTCCCACTGTCCCCATGCTCACCCTTCCAGCCACACTGGCCTCCTTGCTGTTTTGCAAACAGGCCAAGCAGCACAGGCCCAGCATCCAGAGAAGCGGCTGCTCCCTCTGCCTGGAACAATCTCATCCCAGATCGTGGCACGCTGTCTCCATCTCACCAAGCAGGTCTGAGCTCAGGTGTCCCCTCCTGAGGGGGCTTTCCTTAAACAAGCCCCCTCTGTTGTTCTCTTCGCACTCAGGTACTTGATCTGGAAGGGGCCTATCATATATTTTTCTATTAGCTATTCCCTGACTAGCATGCAAGTTGCCACTCCAGACCGTCTATCTTTTTGTTGGCTGCTAGGGCCTAGAAGAGTACGTGGCATATGACAGGAACTTATTACTGCTTTCCCCCCACTCCCAGAGCACAGCCTTCCTGTGAAACCTTTCGTAAGCTGAAACGGCATTAAGCAAAGAAGCAATTAGCATTAATTTATATGGAAAAAATTGTTTAGTGTTCCCAGACCAAAAAAAAAAAAAAAAAAAAGACCAAATCAAACTATGCGCACTTCATTACATCCAGTCTTACACCAAGAGTAACCCCCTCACAAGCTTTCTTAGGTTTTTCTGATGCGCTGGGAAACATCTTGCTTGCTAAGAGATGCACAAAATAAACGGAGATGAAGCCCAGGTACCCAGAGACGCAGCTCAGGGGCGTGACGCCGAGACGCCTGGTGTGGTCCCGGGGCAAGGAGCTCACAGCACCTCTCGCGCCTCTGAAACGGCTGGTGCAGAGCGCATGCTGAGTGCTACGTGCACTCTCCGCCCTTTTTCCGGTAAGTGAAAATCCTCTTTGGGCTTCTTTAAGTTTGTGAAAAGAGGTACATGTTCTCCCTGACTTACAATGGGGTTATGACCTGATTAATCCATTGTAAATGGAAAATATCCTAGGTAAAAAATGCTTTCGATATGCCTAACCTACCAAACACCATAGCTTGGCCTAGCTGGTATCTACTAAATGGGTACTGTTTTACACCAATATAAAATAGGGAAACAATAAGTCTACAATCATAAATTGGGGACCATCTGTACTAATGTAGGTCTTCCATAAAAGTGACAGTTGCCTAATGCAAACTTTGAAAAAGCAGGGGATACCTTTATTTACTTATTGGATGGATGCATGGAAGGAAGGAAGGGAGGGAGGGAGGGAAGAAAGGTAGATAAAGGATGGACTGGGTAGGTGAGGGGTTTGGGGAAGTGTGCAGATGGATAGGTGGGTGGATGGATGAGTGAAGGAGAAACTGCAGCCCTAAAAGTTCTAGTCCTATGATTCTCAATTCTGACTGCACGTTAACCACCTGCAGATGTCTGAAAAATAATGCCTGTACTAGACCAACTGAATCACAACTGGTGAACACCAGAATATTCAGAGAACGTGCTGCTCAGTACGGTAGCCACTAACCACACGTGGCTACAGGCTGTAGTTTACATGGAGACGGAACAAAAGTTTGCATGCAGTGCCGCGGGTGCAGCACCCACACGCTGAGCGCTCATCAGCCACCTGTGGCCAGTGGCTGCCCTGCACCAGTGCGGCACAGGCCCACCACCATGGCACAGCACCAGTGCGGCACAGGCCCACCACCACGGAGAGCTCTACTGCAGAGCGCTGCTCTGGAACTTAATCTGAATTAAATTTACCATGTGGCTCTCTTAAGTATTAATTGAGCACCTATTACTAGCCAGACACCACACTGAGTGCTAAAAGTCACGGTGACAATAAAAATAACAAAGGGCCCTGGCCGGGTAGCTCAGCCTGTTAGAATGTCATCCCGATACACCAGTTGCAGGTCCAATCCTCAGTCAGGGCGCATACAAGAGCCAACCAATGGGTGCATAAATAAGTGGAACAACCAATCAGTATCAGTATCTATGTCTGCCTGTCTGTCTCTCTCTCTCTCAGGGTAAACCAGTATGCCTTTGGACTTAGTGTTTGCCAGAGCCTTTATTTGGCTTGTGCTAAAGGGTGAGGAGCAGACAGTCTTTTCTGGGGGATCTAGTTAAGTCTCATTGATCGAGGAAGTAAAAATGCTGATACAGCCATCTGAACACCCTTCCTGTAAAAGGTAATGAGAGAATCAGGATTGACAAGGCCAGACACAGAGGGAGAGAGCCCGGGAAGGACACTGGCAGGGTTCTGCGCCTGCTCGTGAGCCTTCAGACAGCTATGAGGAGGTGTCAAGGTCTCTACAAGAGGGAGGTTCAGGGAAGGCTCAAGAAGACCCAGCATGTAACACATGCTTCCTGCAAACTGAGCACAAGGCCGTACTTAGGGGCAGCATGGACTCTACTTCTAAATAGAACCAAAGAATGGAAATGGGTGGATACGGTGACGGAGAGATGGCTAATTCTATGACAAAGCAAACGCAGCAAGATGTTAACTGCAGAATGATTATAATGGTACACGGGTATTTACTGGATAATTCAAGTTCTTTACATGTTGAAAGTACTGCACAATAAAATACTGGGGGACAATGATTATTGATAGCACAGACGGAGCAAAACATCATCTCGATCTTTCTATATTCCACATGTTAAATGTGTACATACTTATAAACCATACATATAATATAGTCACAAATTGACAAAACAAAAATATTTGCAGAGTACGGGGCATGTAAACAAAGGGTGAGTTACTCAATCTCAGTTTTTCTTTTGTTTTAGCAAGAAATTAATGCTACAATGTTTCCTAGACTCCAAAATTCAGGAAACTGTAGACCATCTTTCCTGAAAGTTAAATGTAACAGAAGGTTGCTGAGGACAAATGGTGTTTATAAGCTAGATGTCACAGAATAACAATTCTGAACTATGCAAAATGAAATCACTCAAACACCTACAAAGGAAAGGGACAAAATTCAAGTATCACACATCACTCCGACTGCCGCGGTGATTTGCCTGAGCTAATGGCCTAAGCGAACACGCAGGACCCCAGGCTCACCACACTGCTTTACGCCTAGGTAAGAGCAGAGCCTAGGGGTAAATAATGATGCTACACTTGATGCTAAGTGCCTAGAAATCCCATTTGAAATGAGCCTACGTTACAGGGTTTCTAGGCTAGTAAACTCACAGAACAAACCAGCGCTGCATGGGACAAGCATACCCTACCCCCCCAGTGCCTATGGCCACGAGTGTAAGGAGGGCCAGTGTGAGTGCGGGTCCAGAGACCCAGGGAAACTTAGGGGCCGGGAGAAGAGCTGAGCGATAAGTTACAACCTAGGAGGAGGCAAATAGTGCTGTGAAACCCACAAGATGCTGCAGACACACTTCCACACTCAGCAGGATCACTCACAGTCCTCACCTGGTGACGACACTGAACTTACTTTTATCTGCATCTCAAACATCATAACCTCAGTCAAGGCATAATGGTTTGCTGTACAGTGAACCAACAATGTCCACGTAGCAGGAATATACTTGTTCTGCGATAATAAATGCTCAAATATCACTTATTACTGACATTAGTGAGAGCAAGTTTTTACTGAGCACTTATTCTGAAGCAGGTTCCGTGCTAAGTGGGCACTTTTACAGATTGATCCTCATACAATCCGATATCACTGCTCCGTTCTGCAAATAAAGAAAATGAGGTTTTTCATGTTCAGGGCCATAAGCATGAGGTGGAGCAGAGACTGGGATGCAGGCAGTGTGACTACGGAGTCACGCTGAACACTTCAACAATCTGCATGTCACAAATCACAGCCAGGCATTTGTCATTTGTGTAACAGAAGTGCACAGGGAAATTAAGCGAACAAAAAGCAGAGGGCAGCAGTAAGTGTAGCTGCAGAGGCCAAAGGCACGCACACACTGAAGATGTCATGAGGGTGCAAGCAGCCCGCACTGACTCAACAGCCCAGCGCCCGAGCCGCACCCTGTTCAGATGACACTGCCCACCCCGTCTCTGTGTGTCCAAGGCAGGGGGGTCTGGGAGTTCCAGGAAGAAGCACTGACTCTGCTTTTGAATCCTGGCCAGCCCTTCACTTTGCAG
The DNA here is from genome assembly GCA_004026765.1 of Micronycteris hirsuta. Taxonomy (NCBI): domain Eukaryota; kingdom Metazoa; phylum Chordata; class Mammalia; order Chiroptera; family Phyllostomidae; genus Micronycteris; species Micronycteris hirsuta. The sequence continues at coordinate 87,064 of PVJI01000505.1, forward strand.
CAGCGAGAGGGCGGGTGGTATTCTCAAATCAGTTACTGATGTGACCAAACCAAACCACAAACGAGGGCGTAATTAAAGTTCTTTTACTTGTGTTTTAAAGTATCTGAAATCTGCCAAGTGCAGTCACTGCACAGAGCAGAGGAGCATGCCTTGAAGTTTATTTGGCCTGTTCTTCTCCTGCCTGGGATCCTAGATGCCGAGAAAGGAAAGGAAGTTAATTATCTACTGAGCGCATTCGGTGTGCCAAGACCTAGAAGAGACGCTGTCCACAAACATTATCTCACTGAATCCTGGCATGACTGCACAATATAGGAATTACTGACTTCGATTTAGAGACATGGAAGGAATGGCTCAGAGTGGTTAAGTAACTTGTCCAGGGCACAAAGCTAGCGTGGCAGAATGCTATTTAAAACATCAGCGGTTGCCCAGCTGGTGTAGCTCAGTGGATTGAGCGCGGGCTGGGAACCAGAGGGTCCCGGTTCGATTCCCAGTCGGGGCACATGCCTGGGTTGCGGGCCAGGTCCCCAGTGAGGGCCATGTGAGAGGCAACCATACATTGCTCTTTCTCCCTCCCTTCTCCTCTCTCTGAAAATAAAAATAAAAATCTTAAAAAAAATAAATAAAACATCAGCAGTGGCATCCCGCCTGGTTTCATTAAACTGTGTGGCTATCTCTAGCGTCTTTTATCACAAGACTGTCAGAAGACAAGGTGAGAGCAGCAGGCCCTCAGAAGGTCCAAGGATTGAAATCTGTTTATTAGTACAAAGTGGCAAAATCACCTCCGCAGGGTGACCCAGCAACCCCGGCACCAGCTGGGCTCTAAGTGGCCGAAGCCGCCAGGCCATTCGGAGATGCCAGGATGAGAATGAGCATTGTGTGGTACCAGCTGCTTCGGAGCTCCATGTGCACAGGCCGTGCCATGTCACCGAGGCAGGGGCAGTGTGGGAGAGCGGTGCAGCGTCTGTGGCTGCAGTGTCTCAGCCGGGCAGGCCAAGAGGATCTTAAAAAGCCTTGGGGTCACCGTAGGAGGAGTTGGGTGGGCAGGGGTGCCGGGAAAGCCAAACCCACTTAGCACACTTGACCCATCCATCCTGCACTCGGAGGGAAACAGTGGAGGGAGGGGAAAGGGAGGGGAAAGGGATGACAATATTCTAAACAAGGAAAGGGAATATTGAAGAATAAAACAAAATAGCATCAGCCTGTGGTGTGGGCCTGTTCTGCATTCACTCTAAACTGGAAGGCATTTCCGAGCCTGTCTGTGACCTAGTGCTGAGGAAGTGGGTGCTTAAGAGTGATAATGACCCCTGGCTCCTTGAGCCCTGTCACGAAGGGCCATAAAAGCCAGCAAAGATCCCACTGGGAAAGTGAGTCTTGGCCATCACACGGTCAGTCGCATGCAGGAGGGAGGACAAAAACCCCTGCTCCCTCTCCCAGTCAACTGCAATGTCAGCTGGAAGCAGATGCTTCGACCTCCAAGCTTCAGGCTCCGAATGATGATAGATAAATTTCCAGACCGGAAATGAAGCCTATGAGGCACTGTCAGCACCTGCCATCTTGCAGGAGCTCATTAAACATCCACTATCCCTTATCTTCACAACTTTTAAAGAGAATCAACAGCGCGCCATCACATCTCATCCAAATTCTTGCCTGGAGCTAAGCTGGATGGCTCAGACGGATGTAGCTGGCTGGGAGGTCCTGAGAAGAGAGCTACAGAGATGAGGATACTGGACGCATCCTCACACGAGGGTCAGCACATAAACATGGCGACCCTGTGGAAACAACTGAGGCTGGGGGCCCGGCTATGACATCTCTCTTTGGAAGGGCAAAGCGTAAGGAGGCAAATCACCGCGTCCAAGTTCACAGTCACCCAGGGCTCCTGGGCAGGAGGCACTGCAGAGGACTCACACACTTGCCCCAGAGGGAAGGCAGAGCAGGAGGCCACCCTGACCCAGGGCAGGTAGGGTGAGCCAGGGGCTCATGGGAGGCAGATCTCACCTGATGGGAGACCTGAGGCAGGGGGAGTAGAGAGTAAACGAGCTCTGATGTCACTTTCCAGCTTATAAGAAGACCTAGTTTGTAGAAAAAGATACAATCCTCGAAGCTTCCAGTGACGACTGTTGTGCTGTTACTGCTATAGGGGAAAAGTTTCCAATCGCACCATCAACAGAGACCAAGGCCAAGTGCAAGATACACTGAAGGAAAGGAATAGTCAAAGGCAAAGACACAGAAGCCAGTAGGGATCCTGGGGAAATGGACTGATCATTCTTGCCAGCCCAAAACAATACTTAAGAGCAATCAATTCTGCCTTCCTGTGGCTGACAGGGCCCTGTAGTATCTGCTCTCCAGGCGCCTCTCTGCACTCGCTGTCCCCTACTCACTAGAGACTCACGAGCCTTTCCATTCCCTAATCACAGCAAACACGCTTCAGCCCCAGGGCCTTTGTGCCTCCCATTCCCTCTTCCTAAAACACTCTTGCTGTACAGTTGGATCCTAAACTTCCTTTAAATCTGCTCAAAGGTCTACTGCCCAGAGAGGCATTTCTCTAGCATCCCATAATGCTAGCAGCAAAACATGCAGCAAGCATATGGCTGTCCCCTGTAGGGACCTACCCAAACTGCCTCCTGTGAATGGAATCAAGGACAGAGAAGGTGCACATGTTCAAGAGCCATCATAGCCGTTTAAGGGCTGGAATCTCATACAAGTTAGAAACCAACCAAGGGCCCATTCTAAGCATCACTAGGAGACCATGGGGGTTCTGACCCAGCTGCCCAGTAGAGAAGGGTTCCCTTTCCCTGTGACATGATCTCAGACACTGGTGTTTGGCTGCTGAAAGAAAGCAGCATCTGCCCAGCCTCTGCCAGCGACAGGTATGGCAGGCAGCTTGGAGGAAGGCACTCTGGCCTCGGCTGTCCTGCATCTCCTGACACAGGAACCTGGGGAGCTCCTGACCTCTGAGCTCGCTCAAGGAGAAGGCAGCATGGCTTCTGCCTTCAAGAGTAAGCTCAGGAAAGCAGCCCCGAGAAGGGGGCAATGGCAGAAAAAGCACAGCCAGCTATGGGGGTGGCCAGGGATTTGGGAAGAGGCAAAGATGAAGATAACCTCTGCTCTGTGTGGCCCTTCCTCCCAGGTGACCCAGAGCAGAAGGCCTGGCTCAGTATCCTGCTGTCCCCACCCTCCATCAGCCACTTCCTTCCCAGCCCCCTACACGGGATAGGAAGGCGGTTCCCTACCAAATGAGCAACAGCTGGATAACCTGCACCACTTCAACCAGAAAGCTTAGCTGACGGGCAGGAGGGCCTCGGCTTCTGTGCTCCAGGAATACAGGGGCCTCGCCGGGAGAACCCCGGCTGCTGATCCCAAGCAACTGGGATCTGTCCTGATCAGTTAGTTCTGTGGGGCTCACTTTCTTCAGCTCTCAAAGAATAAGGTTATTCTGAGAGTTAAATGAGATAATATATTAAAAAATACTCAGCACAGGGCGCAGCAAAGAGTAAGTATTCATATTACTTGATTCAAACGAATGATTCTGATGATTTGAAACAGGAAATGTCAAAATTAGCACTAAAACCTTTTTTTAATTATCGAAGCTTTCTAGAAAGATGCAAATTGTGGAAATCACCTAAGCCAGGGGTGTCAAACTCATTTTCACCGGGGGCCACATCAGCCTCGCAGTTGCCTTCAAAGGGCCGACTGTAACTTTAGGACTGTGGACATGTAACTACTCCTGAACTAGGGGCAAGGAGCTCGGCGCTGCTGCCGAATGGAAACAAGGTGCCAGGCCGGATAAAACAGGGTGGAGGGCCAGGTTCAGCCTGCGGGCCTGGTGTTTGCCACCTGTGCCCTAAGCCCTATTTAATAACAGAAGCTAGACATTTCGTAATAATTTCTGATTTTAGTGATTCATTTACTCTCAGGTGAAGAAATTAATAATGGTTTCTTGATCTTAAAACAACTTTGATTATTGCCCAGCATGGCCGCCGCCAACCTATGTGACACTGAGAAAGGCCTCAGGACCTCAGAATCTTCACCTATAAAATGAAGGTGACAGTTGTCCTCATTACACAGGCTTTAAGGTGATTAAACAGGTTAATCCAAACAAAAACCTCAGATCACTGTTAGACATGACCACTATTCTGATCCTTCTGATCATCACTATTTGATCATTAATGTGACTTTATGTGATGCTCTGGTGGAAGAGCGTTCTGCTCTGTGTAATGTTTCCGTGCATGTCTTAGTGTCCGAGGGAAAATTAAGTGGACAGCAGATGAAGAACACTGGCCCCCACTCCTGGCACAGGGTGCAATATTGCATCATTAGAAGTGATGGAAGCAAGCATATTTTAGGATGCTGCACTCAGGGATATTACCAATATGACTCTGCTTTAAAAAATTGGTTGGAACCGAAGTTTCTAAACACAAACCAGTAAAACAAATGAAATCATTAGGAGAACATGAAAAATGTGTGAAAGAATCACCTTAGTTTTTATCAAGGGATATAAACCACAACTTGGAATTTATAACCAACAGCAACTTCAAGGGTATGTAACGGCACAAAAAAGATAACTGCCTATAACTCGGATGGGGAGTCCCTACAGAAACGACTGCTGCACGTGAGGAAATGCAAAGGGACAGAAAACTGAAGGCATGACGCTTTCTAAACGCCCTGGTGGGCCAAAGGGAGGCGGTGCCTTCCACCAACAAGCTCCCGCATCAAAGCAGGAGGGCCAGGCAGAGACTGGACATTCTGATCCCAAACAGGCACTTCTTTCACTCAAAAGCCTAGGGCTTCGACCATTCCCTACGGAGCCTCCCTCAGCTGATAGCGTAAAAGGCAAGCCAGAAAGAGGGGATGCTGGGGTCTCGGTCCCAAGTTCCTCTTTTCACTGTCAGGATAAGCCAATCACAAAGCATGCATCCAGACACCCCATGAAAGTGAAACCAAGCCCGTGTCCTGCCAAATGTAAAAAGCGGGGAGGGTTATTTTCTTATCAGCCGGTCCCCAAACATCTTGGCAACCTGCAGATTAAGATGAGTTGATAGAGAAGCCTGGAATCTGAATGGCTGGAGCGCATGGCTCCTTCCCAAGACCTTGCTACCAGTCTCTCCGTTTACAGGGGCTGGCGCCGGCCAGGACCGCACCATGGCTGGTGGCCCGGCTGCTACTCCCTTACTCACCAGGCACTTTGAGTGCAGCCCAACCAGCTTCTTAAAGAACAAGGTGATATTACAGCCACTTGGAATGCCAGGTGACCCCTAACGGCAAAAAAAAAATCCAGTTTTTTTCTAGTCCAGCACTGACTGGCTTTCATGGAGTTAAACTTTTTGCACATATTCAGTGAAATCAGAGTGGGGCTGAGAAGTCACGGATGGTGGCAGCGGGAGTGCAGAGTGGGAATGCACCCTTTCACCCCGTATTACTAAACCTCACATCTCTCTGCTTGAGCGCTCATTCTTTCATTTAGCAAACATTTACCAGACACAACCATCCATGTGTTCAGCCCTGAACTGGGAGCTGTGAACACAAAGATAAGCAAATGCTCAGCTCCAACAATACATTATTTACAGAACGTGAATGCTTTATCCCCAGTTCCACTCAGTAAAGCAGGTCCTGAATGTGTGCAGAAGGCAGCCATGAACTTCCCGTCCTCATTGGTATTCACGTGCCCTTTCAGCCTAAGCACTTTTCACACAGCAGATCCCTCAACGCACTAGGCACCTTCTAGGCAACCAAGGAGTGCCCGTGGGTAACAGCCTGCCCACACACGTCAGTGTCTCAGGCTGCTTGAGAACCAAACTCCCCAGGAAGAGGCACCATCCTTCAAGGCAGTGATCTTAAGGGTTTTGTGTTATAATCGGGGCAACTGCAAAGAAGGGCACCTGATTTGGCCAGAGAAAGGGGGAGGAGGTGACTGTGGGAGGGGACAGGGTTACCCCGCTTAAGCATGACCCCCGGTCAGTGGTAAAGGGGATGAGGAGATTGCCAGGCAAAATCAAGTGGCTTCGGCTAAAAATTATCCCCTGGAGTCTGGGCCAAAGGCACAAGTTTTTGTTTCCCTTGTGGGCCATCTGCACAGGCTGCTCATTTCTCAGAGGAATTAGTGCCCACTGCTCAGCTCTGACAGGAAGTCCGAGCACGGACTCTCTGATCAACAGCTGTTGGTATAAAAGCTCCCTAACCAACACACCAAGCCTCTCTGCAGTCCCAACCTCAAAAATCCTTCCTTTCTTTAGGTCAATAGTTTAAACGGCAGAGGACAAGAGGAGAGTCTGCTGGCTGCATCAAACGCAGGGTAAAGAAAACCCTTTCGTGGGGAAGGGAAGTATCAGGTCGCTGGCTCCATTAGCTCAGGCCACTTCCTGTGAGCCTGAAAGCAGAAACACAGACCTGTGGTTGGTACTCCGGCAAGGATTTCGGTGTTTAAGTTCTGTCATGCGACCAGTTAAACAGTCCCAGGGCAAAGTGGAACAATTTTCAAAATGACACTCAACCGGTGAGACCAAGAAAACGATCCCCCCTGCAACTGGCCCCAGAATAGAAGTTTAGGTTTTGATCTTCCCAAAAAGGGTCTGGGGGACAAAGCAGGCTGAACGGCGGGTGCTGCGGCTCCTTTTACCATCAGCACTTCAGGAAGGTATGTTCTTCTATGAATTCTTCAGAGAGACATGCAGGTGCTTCAAAGCAGGTCTCAGAGCACATGGCATCACGCTCCCCTCCGCGAGGATACTAAATATACCAAACACCAAGGCCCACACTGAAGAGAGACGTGTCACCTGGCTTGCAAGCTCTCCTGGACTCCAGCTGGCTCGCTCCACCTCATTCCCTCCTTTGGGCCTTAAAATTTCGGAAGGAAGCCCTGCTGAAAACTCCAGGAGAGAACAGAGGCTGGGTGCTCTTACAGCGCCCCCTGACTCTGTGCTGTTAGGGCCCCGTCAGCCCTTCCCAAGTATTTCTGGTTAAAGAGTTAACAGTGTCCTTCAGGGAGTGAATGTTAAACTAGTGATGGTACATCCATGCCATGGAATACTACTGGGCAGTAAAAAGAAACGGACCGCTGATACACGCAACAACCTCGATGGACCTCCTGGGATTTGTGCTGAGTGGGGAAAAAAGGCCAATTTCAAAAGGCTGAAGGCTGTGTGATTCCATTTATGTAACATCCTTAAAACGGCAACACTCCAGAGACAGAGAACAGAAAGGAGGTGAGGCTATGCAAGGGGGGCAGGAGGGATCCGGGTGCTACGGCGGTTCTGGGCCTTGACGGTGGCAGTGAGCACACAAATCTGCACACGCGACTGAACTGCAAAGATTAAATGCACACAACACACACACATAAATGCACTTAGAACTGGGGAACTCCACCCGTGAGTTGCATCCATATCAATTTCCTGACCCTGGTCGTGCACTGTAGTTGCGTAAGATGTCACCCGGGGGGTGGGGAAGACTGGGCATCTTTCTATATTATTTCTAACATTTGCATGTGAATCTACATATATTTCAAATTTAAAAGTTAAAAAAAGGAGAGAGGTGAGCAGGTCACAGGAGAAAACAGGCACCAGTTCCACTCAGACACCGTGCAGCACTCTGAGGACTCACTTCAGGCACCGGGCGCCCGCCCCCGGGACTCGAGGGGCCAACCCCGCAGGCCCACACAGCCTTGCAGTCACACCAAACCTCCTTCCGAAGCCTCTGAGAGCACTGCCACCTCTTTAGGGATCTTGTTAAGGGTTTAGCTGCACATCAGAATTAATTAACCACTGCTTGGAACACAGATGTCACTCAGAAAGTCAAAGACCCATAATACAGCAGTGTTTTTATAGGAGAAAAATGGGCCATCGCTTATATAAACTTCACCTACAGAGGGAACTCTACATATCTGTAGTAACTGAGAGCCCTGGACAGCTGGAACAATTATGTACAGTAAACCCCTTGACCTTCCTTTTCCTTTCCTTTGTATTTTTTTCCCTAATGTTTAGACATATCTTTGTTCGCAACCAAAAAAACACACAAATGCTGACTTTTGTTACATGCACAGGCATCAAGCTGGCTATCACTGTACAGAATAAACACACCATTCTCTCAAACAGACACGTCATTTTTGCTGTGTTATATAAATTTCAAACCATTAAATACAATAATTTTAAACTGCCCTTATAGATGTTACTACCCACACCCCCGCCGATGACGTCACTGTTTCCATAGTAACTAATGTACTTCAAAGTGGAAAATGCAGACAGTGGCTTTAAAAAAAAAAAGGCAGACAAAAGTGATGGAAAGCAAGCGTATCACTGTGTAAGTGGTGATGCAGAATGCACCTGCCTGATGAGGCGCCAGCTGAGGGACAAGTAATAAATATTTCAGAAGAACCGTTATCCTAACAGATACTCTATGTTAACAGTGGCCTATCGCGTTACTCGATTGCCTTTGGACACATGGCTGCCCAACTCAACGTAGGTAAAATCAGATCTCAGGCTGATTTTCTAGAGAGTCACGTACTTTATTTTCCAGTGATGTTGTAATGACGCCTAACTGAGAATAGCTTTTCAGAAATATTTCAATGCCAGATAGAAAGAATGTTCATGAGAGACAAATGGAGAAATCTGGAAGAGAGGAAACAAGCCTCAATTCTTAAATACAAGAAAAACATCCTCCACAAGGTGCAACATCCCTCTCTTTAAGCTCAGGGTCTTTTTGATGAAGCGTGGATACTTTTTCAGTTACTGTAGGTATTTCAATGCTTGCATGTTGGCAAATAAAGATTTTTTTCTGAACGTGAAAATCCATTCTCTGAGTTGTAAAGAAGGCGGCTAGACGGTAACAATTCTGGATGATTTGACACAAAACTAGGGTCTGGTTTTAAAACATCACAGTGTTTGATCTGTCCCTGTCAAAATGTCATTTTTAACATTTAATATACTTAAGAGAAGCTTTGAGAAGTTCCACCATTTTGCCTCTACACTGTGAAAGCCGGTATTTAGAGACCCTGAGATGACGCCATGTCCTGTAAACATACAATGAGCCACTGTCTTCTGATACCCTGTGGCTGTCACCAAAGGACTAGGAAGTCACTCGGAATGGTGGAGCCCACTGGAAATGCCCAAAACTGCCCTAGTTAAGATCTCAGATGATCTTAAGATTTCACTTCTGGGATGCTAGATTTTTGCCCCATTTCATCAGCACAGATGCCCGAGCTTCAGCAGAGCTCTGAGACAGAAGTCTTTCCACGGAGGGACTCTGTGTGGCCCTGCCTAACTTCTGGCTGTGGGCTCAGACCAGACCATAGGTCTCCAATTGCTTCCAGGCTCCTGGAGGCTACTTCCTTCCTAAGGTACCTCTTTCTGCAAGTCACACCACTTCACCGCAAAAACCTAGCACGACTGTGTCTTGTGTACTATAGCCTCAGTCTTGAAGTCAAGGCCTTCCCTTACTGAACCACAGCCCCCACCCAAGACCCTCTTCCCTCTCCCTGTCAAGGGCAGGCCGCCTACACAGCCAGAGGCCTCTCCCTCCTGCCTGAGAGCACGCCTCACCCCACCCCTGCCGTTCGTTCGTCTTGCTTTTTCTGTGGGATCCACTTCCACGTTCCTCTCTTTCCCATCACCACAAAGGGACTTTTTATGCTCAGCCACCTACACGTACTCTTTCAAGAATTGCAGCCATTGCCCTGATGTCACTTGCAAAGGGTCTTGAGAAAAGCACCATAACGTAAGTTCCTTCAGAGAAGAGATTTCTGTGCACTTCATAGCACTGCATCCCCAATACCTAGAAGAGACCCTGGTGAATCACCGAAGCCCAGTCAGTCAGTCCTGAATTAATATGGCAACATCACAGAATACAAACTTTTTTCATTTTTAAGGGCAAGAGAGAGAGAGAGAGAGAAAACAAGCCTCGGTATCCAAGTTATTACATATACACAAGAACTGCCATCATTTCCATAGGTTTCACGCCAAATTAATTAAAACATTAAAGAGTTATTGAAGTGGGTAGGAGACAACATAAAAATAAAAGGGAAAGGATTCTTCCATAGCAGGATTAAATTTAATGCCTCAGATCAATAAACACTATCTTAAAGACCAGGAAGTAAATCAAGGACTGTCAGCCACACAAAATAGAAAAGGACTTTAGGAAAGTGGTCGGTTTCTGTCCAAATGCAGAGGTACCATATGGAAATAAGGTTTCTCATTCAACAGAGTTGAATCAGTGCCATTTGGGTCAAGCAGCAGGACCCCAATCATACTGGCAAAAGTCAAAGATCTATAATTAGTTGATACAGTGTTCGAAGGCCAGGAATATGAATAGAGGGAAGGCCTGTGATGCTGCCGCACACCCCCCTCCCCCAGGGACCAGATCCACACGGGGCAGCTCAAAGGAGCTCCCTACAGGGCCATCTGGAAGGTGCTGTGCAAAACACAAGCAAGCCTGCTGTCTGGGAGGAGAGACCCACAAGCACAGGAGTGTCTCCAATTTGGGGGCCTTCAGAACCACCAGTTACCCAGCTGAGAGCGCATCTGTGGGCACACTTGCCTTTTGTTTCCACGCCCCAGGCTAAGACCAGCAGAAGGGACACCCCGGAGGAAAAGCTGAGTTGGCCTTGGGCTCTGAGGAGGTAAGGCTGGAAAGATTGGGAAACGCCACTCCTGGGAGTGACAGCTGGAGGCAGGAATTCCCTAGGAGGCAGCAATATCTTATCTGGAGGGCCAAGACCACAGGTCAGAGACCACAACTCTCGGAACCCTTAAGCGTTCTAGAAAAGGGGTCTGCATTTTTTTTTCCTGTAAGGTACCAGATACTAAAGATTACAGGCCCTGCAGGCCATCAGGGCCTGCACAACATCTCAACTCTGCTGTGGTCTGCAAAAGTAGCCACAGACCGCAGTATGTGAATAAACCAGCATGGCTGTCCCTGTAACACGGGACTCATGAGATCAGCCTGCAGGCCGCTGCGGTCCATGGGCTGTCGTTTGCTGGCCTGGCCCTAGGATCATCGTCACTGTTCCTCATCTGCTCCTGATTTCCAGCCATCTCCAATGTTTCTCCACGAACAAAGCCCTCAAAGCACAAAGGGCCTGAGAAACTGCCTTCGCGGACCCAAGGCGGGACTGACAGCCAGAACGAGGGAAAGTTTACTGAGCACACGTGTCAGGCACTGGACTAAGCCCTTCATTATGTGCTAACTCATTTTGACACTTATGAAAACCCTCTGACTGCTAGGGTGATATAGAGTGTAGTTTTATAGGGAAACAATCACATTTTATGGAGAAGCACAATGAAATATTTAGGTGTGAAATGTCCTCATTTCTATACTTTACTTTCAAGTGGTTCAAAAAAGCAGGTTACATTATATATTTGGATGGGTATAGATGTTGTGTGTGTGTATATATGAAGCAAATACACTGAATCTTAGTAAGTGTTCAGTCCTGGCTGGTGAGCGCATGGGTGCTCACTGCACTATGATTTCCCTTTGCTGTTTCTGTGCAAGAATTTATACTTAGAATGAAGAATAAAAGTGGGAAAAAGTAAAGGTGGGGTAGGAATGCCCCTCCTGCCTGTGAGGGCGGCCATCAGGCTACAGTGACATGATCCGCGACTGCATTGAAAGCCATTAAACGTTCCACACACGAGATGGCAAAGGGCCCATTTTTGTTTCTGATGATAAAAAGGAGACTCAAACAGGAGTCTATCGATAAATATCAAAACGTTATCCTTGGTAAGACCTGCGGAATACTTTTCGAATAAGGTACATGTACTTTTGTACCCAGGTTTTGAAACACGACCGTTTGCAGAGCGAGCAAACATTCATCAGTGTTTGCTCACGCTGGCACAGAGCAGTCTGTAATTTTGTGAGGGTTGTTATGGCCGAATCATTACATAATGGCCCTTGTTTTGAGTGGCTGGATGTTCGGAGCGAGAACACAGCCGAGGGCTGAACACGCAGGTAACGACATGCCCAGAGCAGGGGCCCTGCGAATGCACAAAGGTTCATTTTCAGAGCAAATGAAATCACAAAACCTGCAAATGCCATTCTGCATTCACGGGGAGGGAAGGACAGATAACACGGTTCTCTGGCCCCAGTGAAGTCGTGCTCAGTGTTCACCCTCAGTTAAAAAAGAAGAAAAAGAACAGTGTTCTCTCACAAGTAGTAACGTGTTAAAATGATACCAAAACACCAAACATGCGTAAGCGTTCAATTCAGCTGTGACTTCTGGAGGAGGTGTGGTCTGATGAAAGAGGTGATTTTAGAGCAAGATAAAACCGAGACACCCAGGATCAAAAGCTAATTGTAGGCAAGTTAACGTCTCTGGGCCCTAGTTTCCTTACCTGTAACATTGAAATAATGGTATTTACTTCACAGAGTTGTTATGAGAGTCTAATCAGACCATTTATGTGCTTTCTGGCACACACAAGACCCTCAAAAAAATGCCAGTTCCCCTCCCCTCCCTACAGTTGTGACTTTTAATCTCATCATCCTATTTGAGTGTACAAATCTGAAAGGCAAAACAGGACTTATATTAGCAGAGTGCTGTCAACAACCTACCATATAGAAACGGGGTGGTGAAATATGATGGAATACAGCGGAACATCGCGCAATCCTTTAAAACGACGCTGGGTACATCTCAGTTAGAATGGTACAAACCTCCACACAGAGCCTCACTCTTTCAAAACTTAACTAAAACAATGTTAAAGCAGAAATAAAACAAACACTGGTCAATAAACAAGCAAGAAAATGAGCACACCCCAGCGTCATAAAATTCAGATGCTGCCTGCTAAGGAAAGTAAAAGAAGATTTAAGAGCAAAGCAGAATAGAACAGTGTAATAGCAAGGCCCTACCACCCTCAGGAAGACGGACCAGTGAATAAATAAAAATACTGAGCATTTTCATTAATATCACTAACTCTGGAGAAAGGCAACCTTGAGTAGCTGTCCATATAGTCCCCTTTTCTGATGGAAATCACGGAAATATCCACTGGGGAGAAAAGGACAGAACAAGACCAGGAGCCGCAGTGCTGATCATCTCCGCTGGAAGCAAGTGACGCCACCCAGGATGACTGAGCCCACCTAAAAGGACCTTTAAAAGAGCCAGAAGCAAAAGCCACCAAGCCTGCATCTTCCTGCCAGGCCCAGTAGGCACCCTGTACGCCACCTGCTACGGGCTCCTTTGCCCTGCTGCTCTGATGTCTCCAGGCTACAGGGAGCATGGAGAGAAGCAAGGCACCAGCCTTCAAACTTGACCATGGTGGTAAGGGGGAGAAAGGAGAAGCCTCAAATCAAGAAATCACCAACATCCAGAACAACGATGACCTGGGCAGACTCCTCAGGCAAAAACAAAGTGATCGAGCAAACAAAAAGGCACAGCATCTCTAAGCACAGACTCCTGGAGGAAAGGGGAAAAAAGACGAAGCACTGCATCAAAGACAAAAAAGTCAGCCTAAAAGAAAGCATTACCCAGGAAGAAGAGCATTCCCCCCTCAAAAGATATGTGAGCCACAGAACTTAATATGAATATGAGCTCAGGAAATCGAGAATTCAAAGGTAACATTAACAAAAAGAGGGAAGGAAGGGAGGGGGGAAGGAAATAAATAAATTGCCAACCTAAAGAAATAAACTGGGAACTAAAATAAACACTAAAACTGTAATATGTAAAATAAAATCTATAAAGACCTAAAGGAAGATGGCTTCAAACCAGCTGACTGACGAGAGGAAGCTAAAAACGAAACAGTGACTACGGAGGAAAACAAGGGATGAAAGTAATCGAAGCAAAGCAGATGCCCAGGGAGTTCCAAGACAATCCAACATACGGATAATGGGTCTTCATGCAAACAAACTCCTATATCGAACCAAAAAAATGGTCAAAGAGAAAATACGCAAAAATCCTCCCGAGAACGATAAAAGGATTGAATCTGCTGACATCACGCTCCAAACACTGGACACATCACAGCAGTGACACGTATTGTGATTGTTCAGTGTCAAACACTTACACACAGAATTCTGTAGGCCTCATAGCTACACAAACAATCTATCGAGAAGGAAGAACCAGGCTGACAATACTCAAGGGCAGAAGACAGTGACTTCAAGTTTTAATTAGGTCTTTGGTTAAATTTGAGTGAAAGTTACTACTTCACATTTTAAAAACATATATTTAAAAAAAGCACACCTAGCCAGCCAGCCGTTCTTCCATGGAAGAACAGAAAGAATTCTGAAATGATAGCCCACGAATGATAATTATAAGGGGGAATTTCCCTCTCTTCTTCCCCAAAATTCGTACTTGAGCTATACTAAAGGAACGTCTGCCTCCTAGAAGTCATAGAGAAAAACCATCTGTTCTTCTGATTCCTTCCTCACTCAGTCCTCCCCAATGGGGGCCGGAGCGACTTATCCAACAGGTAAAATTGTGAAAGGAACCCAGCAGAGCAGGCCTGCCTGGGCCCCTTCCTTCTCCTCTCTTCTTATGCTAACCGTCAAGATCACATTCTTTGCTCCTCCAGGAGACAAGCGTAGCAGGGGCCACACCCTGCGAGGACATGAATGAAGCCTGTCTTTCCGACTAGGGGCGAAGGAGTGAGAAGCCTGAATCTGGCCACAAACTGAGTTTTCCAGCCCAGACTCCAAATATCTCCATATAAACTCCAAGGTGATATTTTTATACTCCATGGCTGGCTGGTGTGTCTACTCCCCAAACTGATTCTTAATTGGGGGGAGGGAGGAGGCAGAGAAAAGTGTGATTAATTATCATTGCTCATATCCCAGTATCAGTCATGCTATTTTGTGATGATGGCAGGATATGGAATTTCTTAAAACATTTTTATCTGAACTTCCCTTTAATTTAAAAGTCTTCATAATGATTATGTATTATTTTTTACATCTGATGTTATAGAAAAGTGGTCACAATGGTTTAGGGAAGAAAGCACAAGTTCCTAAATAGAATATGTCATGTGATCTGATTTTATTATAAAAAATAACAACAACAGTAGGCGTATTGCAGAGAGGCGCGTGCTAAGCACACTGAATGATCTCATTCAGTGTTCACAAGACTGGAAGTTCATATAAATACCATCCCAATGTTAGATATGAAATGGAGGTCGAATCAATTGCCCAAAGCCACGTAAGATCAGCACGCAGCAGCCCTGAACTTGCTAAAGCCAACGCCCGCTACTCCTCTGTCCTTGAAACCACGCGGGAATGCAGGCAGGCCCAGACAGACCACGAGGACACACACCGGAACACTGACAGTGGGTCTTCAGGTCCCAGCATTGTGGGTGATGTTCCTTCTTTTTTTTACTTTTTTAAAGGGTATCCACGTTTATCTGTATTTTCTAAATTTTCAATACATGCATTCCTTGTGTAAAAAATAAAACAGTAATATCTTTATATTTAGGAAAGAAGGCCACGAGCATAAACTTGAAATTCAAGTTAATGGTACAGTCAAGTGATGTGGCCACACGGGGGTCTGAAGTCTCGGGCAGTGCTCGGACCAGCCATCCATGGGCAGCAGGTGTGGGCCAACAGGCCAGCGGCATCCTGGCCAGACCCTGCACAGGCTTTGAAGCTGAAGGGCAACCAGCTCAGTAAAAGTCCTCACCCCAGCCTCCCAGGTACATTGCTGAGGCCTCAACTCCAGTAGCCAGTTAGCTGTGCTCATAGGACAGCCTCTCACTGGACCCCTCGTGATTATTCCCAGGAGCAGTGGCCGCTCTCAGCAGCTCACCAAGTTTTTCTCAAGGAGAACAGGAAGGGAATTTTGAATGGCCTCCATCCAATTTTTAAACTGTAAACCGCACGCCCACTTTTTGTTTGGAGACATTTCCTGTGTGTGAACACAGCTTGTTCTGTTACCAGCTTTAAAGTTATCCAGAACTGACATATCCAAGGCCAAGCTAAAGTGTTTTTTTTTTAAAGTCAAATATGGTAGGATCTTTCCTAATTTTAGCTCATCGTGTAAAAATCGCATTTGTAGATAACTCAAAAGAGAAGCTGAATATAGAGATGCTATTGTGGACGGATGCTGGAGCTCCCTGTCCTCCCGCACTGCCCCCATTCCTGGTGAGCGCGATGTTCCAGGACGGCTGGCAGCTTCCTTCAGCCCCGTGGCTGCATCACACGAGGCAGCCATGCTTGTTTCTGGCAGAGCGTGGGGATGCCCTGATGTGGTCTCTCTCCACATGCTGGCAGAAGGGCTTCAAGCAGCACTTTAGGGCATCACTTCAAAGCTGGGGGTCAGCGCAGACAGAAGCTTCGCCAAGAGAGGTGCCGACAGCCCCCGCACACAGCCCCCACGCTGCTGGCTAGAGCGCAGACTCCCAGCGCCAGCCCCGACAGGCCCCGGCATGTGGCTGGGGCCCTGTGTTCCCAGCCTGCTCCTTTTCCATCTTCCCCATGGCAGGTGTCCAAAACCCGTCCCACCTCTGAAGGCTCTCTCCAGCCAACCTCCTTCAACAGCAGCCTTGACCTCCTGTGCTCCTTGAAGCTACGCTGCCCAGGGTTGAGAAAATTATTTTGCATCTGTAACCATAAACATTCTCCCCATCCACCAGGCCCACCTCCCAGCCCACCTCCCACCTTGACATAACAACACTGATTTTACGGTCGAAGACCACACTGTCTGTGTGATTATGCTGGACAGGCTGCCTGGCCCAGGAGCTGGAAGAGTCTAATGAAGGAGTAATTAATAAAAGTATAAACACGCCATTTCCCCCACTAGGACTTAAAAACTCCAGGAGGCCCAAAACAAACCTTATTCTGTACTGCTCAGGGCACTTAAGAAAGTTTTTGAAATTAATTACTTTGGCAGAGACCAAGGTGAAGTCTTACAAAAGGAGCCTGTACTGAAAAATTCCAAGAATCCTACTGCTCCCACCTCCACCCGAAAACACACAATGAAGAAGATTAGAATGCAGATGTCTGGTCCTCACGTGACACAGACCTGCACACACACCTGGACCACATCAGAGGCTCACTTAGTCTCCTTCTGTCTCACCAAGTGGGACAGGGCTTCAGGGAGGAGACAGGCCAGCAGAAACGTTCGCCAGGAGTCCAGGGTGAAAGGAACAGGGATGTGTACTACATACGTACATGCCACACACACACACACCCCCCCACACACACACAGTGCTCACCCACATGCACTTCTGGCTTATTTTTTTATGCGCGTTTCCCTTAATCAGATGATGTGATCATCTAGTCCAATCTCCGCCTTCAGCTATGCCCATGATGGAGAGAGGACTTGCTCCAAGCTCCACGTCAATGCAATCAGGCTCACTCCCACAGCGTAACTACCACCCTCCGCCACCCCAGGAGAAACATGGTTATCTTCCTACAGAGAGGAAACGAGGACTGTCAGAGAGCAGCGTTTCTACAAACGCACAGCACTTCCTGCTCAGAATGGCTCTCCAACCAATACCCATAATCTTCCTACCCAACCCAAAACCTAAACAGGGCGAGGAGTTTCTCTTTTTCTTTCTTTCACTTTTTCTTTGTACCTGAAAACCATTTTAGGGTCCTTTACTCTTCTTATTCTCTGGCAGTAGGGGTTAAATTGTATCTGCAAAAAAGACCTGAGTCTTAACTCCAGGTATCTGTGAATGTGACCTAACCTGAATACGAGGTCTTAGCAGATGCAATCAGGTAGAATGAGGTCATGGAGGGGCCCTAGTCCAGTATGACTGGGGAGTGTCCTTATAAGAAGAGAAGAGAGGCACACAGAGAAAATGCCGTGTGACCTTAGTCACATATTGGAAGAATGCAGCTACAAAAGCTAAGGAAGACCAAGGGTCAAGGGCCCCCACCAGGAGCTAGGAAGAAGCAAGAAATGATTCCACCCAGAGTCTCAGAAGAAGCATGGCCCTGACAACACCTTGATTTCAGACTTCTGGCCTCCAGGCACAACAAAATAAATCCATTTTTCTAAGCCACCCAGTTTGGGATAATTTGTTATGGCAGGCCCCCCAAACGAATATACCCAGTTTCTTCCTCCAGAAAAGCCCAGAGAAACATATTCACCCACCTTCTTACCTCCAGGTCCAAGTCTACCTCACAATAAATTGTCAAAGTCACCTTCTCTTTACTATAGCACACACTGCATTTTTTTTTTTCAATCTAAGGGAAAAAACTATGACCCGATTTTGGTCCAACATCTGAAATACTGAAAATGTCCAAGAATGGTCCTATTGCCCTACGAACTCCTCCACAGAAGGAAAAGGTTTAAATAAAATATGAAGACATCCCTCCCCTCACTGCCACTCCCAAATAAAATGCAAAGGCGGAGCTGGACAAAACGCATTAACAGTGTGCACGGCATAAACCTGGCATAAGAGTCCCCCTCAGGAGTGACACGGGATTTGGCGCCCAGGAGCACGCCCTCACAGAGGTCTCGCAGATCCAACTGTGACATCCCACCAGCGTTGGCGAAGCATGGCAGTGTTGGGGTCAGGGGCCGGCGGGGCGGGGGGTGGGGGCGGGTGCGGCGAGAATAAAATTAATCAACAACCAGGAGGCAACAGGGCTGAGCTCACCACCTGTGACCACCAAGGCTCAGCTCCCTCGAGACAAACAGAAAAACAGCCACAAAAGCGACAGACCTGAACAAGAGAACACGCAGCTTCCTTCTCTGGAGTCGAAAATGTCTGACCTGTCACACTGAAAATTCTCCCTGACGGCCCGGGCGCCAGAAGCCTCTGAGTCATTTTTAACTGCTGCCTTGGTGCTATTACTTTTAAGTGAGAAAACATTCCCCAATGAAATCCAGAGTAGCAGAAGACAAATAAATGTATATATTTTTATCTCTTCACTAGATTAAAGATACGTATCGTCACCATTAGGAAACACTGAATCTATTTAAAAGAAAAAAGGAAGAATGTTTTAAAAGAGAGCGAGGGAAAATAGTCATTTTTTTCTAGCACTTACCAAAACATGTATATAATCATTTCCAAAAAGAAAACCCGTCCTGACTACTTCCCTGCTCACATTGCTGGCTAGTGTTTGCTGCCTGAGGAGTTGCGGGGCAGGGGATGGTGGATGCACATTTGGGTAAGTCACTTAATTCTGTGCCCTGATTTTGCCTAAGATGAAAGCAAGAAATGCAGGCCTTTTTCAATGTTGGAAAAGACCTAAGAATGGGACACAGAAACCAGCTGCCTATTGGACAACCATTGGTACCCACGTCTTAGAAGTTTCCTGGGGCTGCATCTGGATTCAGCCCAAGCACCCCGGCTCCACGTGCGCTGGGGGCCGGGTGCAGCGAGGTGGGCCTCCCCATTTGCTCCTATTAGCTACAAGCTGCAAAGTGGCAGAAGTACTTGCTGACTTTCTGATCTATTTATATGCATCTCCATGGACAGGTGAAGGAAAGGTGCTAATTTATGGGGTGTTTTTTTGTTTCCCAAATATATCCTTCCTTTGGTGGCATATAAGCCTCCAACCCAAGTAGTATTTACCAGCACCAGCGAGGCAACATAACATGCCATTTATTAAATGCAGAGTCTTGGCCTAAACTTTTTGCATAAAGGCAGGAGAGGCCTGTCTGAAGCTCTTCTAATCCATTTCAACTGTCTAGTTTCCATTAAGTCTTTTGCATCCTGTGCTCACCCTGGCCACTTGTCTACAGTTCAGGAGGCCAGAAACCTGCAATGGACGGAGCAGTGTGCTGTGTGGTGCACCCCGCGCATGTGCGGCTTTGAGAAGAGGACAGTGGGATGCACCCCACGGAAACACACGGAAGTTACAGAAAACAAGACCAAGCACATTCCAAGTGCCGTCGGGCAGCGCTCCAGAAAATGAAACGGCCAAAGGATGACGCCCATCATGACGGACAGCGTTTGTATTCCTGGGCGTCCACTGAACCTCATGAGCAATCTCTCCAGCTGACCTCAGCAGATGCCTGCCCCTGAGAGATGCAGCGACCACAGACCCGGAACAGGCTCCACACGCCTGCAGAGAAGAGGGGCTGGGGCCGAGTTCCAGGGGGCAGCTCTAGGGGGCTCTGTGGGTCTACTTCAAATACCGCCCTGACCAGAAAAGCCAAAGGAGAGATGAACTAATCAGCACCACCCTTCATTTTACAGGCTGCATCGCAATAATTGAATCTTACATAATAAAAACATGTGGGTCTGTGCTGCTTAGAAATTTTTACCTTCATTAAAGGAATTCTTAGCAGGGTAAACAAGATTTCAGGTACAGTATTTTAGAGCTTATGTAATCAGTCAGAGGGCAGCTTTCCAATTTCAACTTTGCTTGTGTTCAAGGTGGTAATTTCTCACTCTAATCGGCCGGAGATCGGAGAGCAGCAGCATCAGTATGGGGAGCAGATCTGACAACTGGAGAACCAGCACACCCGTTTCACACGGGCCTTTCCCAAAGCGGGTGGAGGGAAAGACAGCAGCCATTCCCAAGAATATATTTCCACAGACTTTAACTGAACAACACCATTGGGGCGCTGTTCTCTCCACACCAACGCTGCAAGCACAGAAATGAAAGTAAAAGTAATCATTTCTTCCTTCCTCAAGTCCCCGTAGTTGCAGCCAGTGATTCAGGGAGTGCTCACCAACTATTCTATTATAGTTCCCAGGACTGTTTGCTGAAAACATGCTCGACTCATTATTTCCGCTCACTCCGCCTAACTAGGGGCTCAAGTGGCTATGAAGTGAGGGCCACAGCTGGCTTTAGACACACCAAGGAAAGGTTTCAAGGGTAACCTGGGCAGCCAGGTTCACTATTAGACGCCCGGCCCAAAGGGCAACTTGCCAGGAAAATTAGAGTCTTCCACCACATCATACAGAATCTAAGTGGATGGGCAGACAGACGGATGCACAGACAGAAGACCAAAGGGCATACTCCAGGCTTCTGCGCGTCTGCCATGCCAGGACACGGTAGCCTAGACCCCCTGCCGCACCCGAGTGATGAGTGATCGATGCCAGCCTGGAGGCACTGGCGGGCGTAGCCTGCTTCCAGAGCCTCAGCGCGTTCACGGCAAAGATTTCCGCAAACACCAACACTAAGGAATTATGACATCTTTGTTACTGCCCGTGCTCTCTCTCCGATTCTGTTACCAGGTAACTTAAAGTGCCACTTAGGGTATGAAGTCCCAGAAGAAAAAGGTATTGCCGGGGGAATTTATGAAGGAAATCATGAAAGGAAAAGGCAAAAAAAGGAAAAAGTGGGCTCCCCACCTCTTCCCCGCCCGTCCCCAATCCCAGTCAAAAAGCAGGGCTTGTAGCAACCTATGTTGCCTTTACTTTTAAATATTTACACTGAGTGTGAGGTCATAACTGAGGCTTTTGCTTCAAGTCCAGTAACATTCTACTGACCAACTATTATCTCTCAGTGAAACGTCCAGTCGGTTAAGCAGCAGCTGGGTGGGGCACCACATTCCTATTAAAGAACTGAGCTACTCAATCCTCCACCCAAAAGGGCTTCCCTTTTCAGAAGGGCTCAACTCACAGCCACAAAGAAGAACCGAAATGAAGAAGTTAGGAACAGCCAACTGTGGGGACTGTGCCTGCATCCAGTGGACCGTTTCCTTTCTCTGTGTTGTCACCAGAATGCCCAGAAGGCAGGTTCCCCAGGCTACTCACTGCACAGCTTTGGCTGCTGAAGGTCCAGCGCTTTAGAAACCTGGGGGGCTCCCTTCCTCAGTGAAGCCCAACTTGATTCACTGAAGAAGAGCCCAGTTCACTCCCTGTCCTTCCCAAGGGCAGGTGTGACCAGACTGGGGGAGGAAAGTGGCCTCAAAAACTAGAGATGGAAGGGAGGGGTGCTGAGGAAGGTATCTTCCCAAACCACTGCCAGAAGCTGAGATGGGTGAATCCACAGGGAGGGAAATCAGACTGTATCCAGAGCTCACTGGCTCCGCTTTTGGGAGACCAAAAAGGACCAAGATCAGGAAAATGCCCGTATTTGTGCCTGCTGAGTCCTGCTTCATACTGCGAGAGGACTCAGGTGACGGCAGAGGGTGCAGCAAAGTCCTGAGCCCTTCATGGCAACAGGACTGAGCTCCGAGGTCGCGTGTCTTAGATACGGCTGCCCGGAGCGCAGCATATGTCCACGGCATATGGTCCTCAGTCCCCTCCTCCTGACGCCCAGGCTGCCTTGCAGTGGCCACTTTTCATCCAGAGAAACAGAGCAAGCTACAAGGGCGCCAATCATTAAGTTAGGAAACATTGCCCAGGCCTCGCACAACACCCCAAATCCTTGAGCCCCAGAAAGGGACTTCCACTGTGCCAAGGTCAATGAGGAGGGTTATGCCGTTATTGGTAAAACAACCGTTGAATACTGCGCCCTAAGAGAAGCACTCTATCACGTGTCCGTTTATTTAAATCTCTCAACCATCTGTAAGGATCTCATTCTATCCAACTTTCAGATGAGGATACCAAGGCACAGGTAAGCCAAGTCACCAGGAGCTGGTAAGGGGCAGGACCATGTTCAAACCCAGGTGTTTCGACCCCAAGGCCAGCACTTTTTCGCTGCTCCTCAGCTGCCTGCCACCCAGACCACTATCCCAGTCTTCTCCACCCTGTGGCCAAAGCCAGAGCAACAGGTACCGAGGGCTTCCCAGAAAGGCATCAGGGCACCTGTCCCTCCCAGCTGCTCCTGTACGGTCTCGGGCCACTCACTTCCACGTACCCATTGACTCTACGTGGCCGAGACCGCCGTGACTACGGTGGGCTCCTGTCCCACGTGACTAGTAACTTTCATAGCCTCTGTAAGATAAAATGGATTTGCTCTATTTATAATGAGGAAATAAACAGAATAAGCAACTGGTAATTACTGTATTTCTTGCTTCTAAAAAAGTTTTAGCTCCCAGACAAAATGCTCATGCAGACTAAGAGACAACTTAAGTGTATGGTTCACTACACCAGAATCAGAGCCTGATTGAAGTAACTTTATTCCTCATTTGTTGGGACGACAAACTTACTATGTTTGTAGTAAATATGCATAACCATATTACTAGTAATAGCAGCTAGTATTTATCAGGTACTATGTGCCAGTTAGTGTCCAAAGTGGTTTGCATGTACTGACTCAACTCACGGCAGCACCATGAGGGTCGGCACTACGACAATCCAGCTCTAAAACGAGAAGCTAAGGCACAGCGAGGTTAGGTAATCAGCCCAAGGTCCCAGCGCTGGAGAAGAGAGAACATGACAATGAATGCTGGGTCCTGCTGTTCTCCTCCTGGGAGTTCTAACAATGTAACTTGCAGTTTTAATCATTCAGCAGTACTCCCTTACAGTAACCCAGAAGCATTTTGTTACATAAAATTCAAGTGTTTCAAACCACATCAACTCACTTATCCTAGGAACCCAGGTCAGTGATTCCACTCTTTTCCTGTTTATTATCTATGTTGTACATACAGATACAAAACCAGAAAGCAAAAATAAAGTGAAAGAGCAAGGATGCTTTGTTTCTGGCCTACTTCTGAGCGGGAATCACATACAAGGGACTTGTCAGCAGGGGAGGGCTAAATCCACACGTAAGCCATGCAGTCAGAATCACCACTGAAATGTCCCTTGCTGCCTTCCCAGAAGCACAGCGTGCAGTATTTGGTGTGTGTGACCCTGTACATGGGCATGTGTGCAAACAGAATGCATGCAGCAGAGTCCTGAATATAATGGACCACGCATACAAATTGTAAGTTAGTAGAAGGGATGCTAAGTCCTTTTCTCTACACTGGAGGAGGAATGTGGTTATTAAATGCAGCTAAACCTGTGCAAGTTAACTGTGTTTGTGAAGTTGGAAGTGAGGTGCTAAAGGAATGTAGACAGTTCCACCCTCGATCACCACAAGGGGTGAGCAGCTTCTGCAAGCCTGCCTGCCCATGGTGACCCGGCAGGCCCACCTTCCTTGCCTGACACCTCAGGGAGCCCTCTGGAAGTCAAGAACCAAGGTCAGCTCAGCATGAGCCCTCGCCCCTCCCAGCACCTCTGCAGAAGGCCTGGCACAGACCCTGAAACCAAAGCCAACCTCTGCTCTATCTCTGTAACCAGCCAATAACATCCTAGACCGCGTCTTTATTCAAGGCCTGTGTCTACGTGAAATGCATCCGTACCCTCATCACTGCTTGTTACATTACACTTACCCCAGGGCCAGTCTGCTAAGTGAACCCGGTCCCTGAACAAGGCAGCCCCTCAAAACTTGCTTAAAGATGAGCAAGAGAAATTCGCAGAGGCCCTCTTGCTCAAGCTGCCTTTGCACAGGAGAAAACTTATCCAGCCTAACACAAAACAACGCTCTCCCAGACGCAGGCAGAAAGATGAGCTTAAACCCAGAGCAATGGATTACCAAGGCGCTGCCCCCGTGGAGACACCTGCGGGTCCTCATCTGCATAGGGTACCTAAAACTGAGAAGCGAGTGACAAAATTAGGGATGAGATCTTGCTGGCTTTACAACTAATTTGATTTGTTCAGCTGTTAAACACACAAACCAAAACCCCTCCACAGAAACTAAGGTGTGTACACACAGCTGGGTGAAAGGAATTTTCAGAAATATTATTTTCCCCTCAATAATTACTAGCTAAACATTTTCAACCAAGCTGTAAGAAAAAAAAATCAGGGTAATTCTATTTCTTACTACCTGGGGCTACATTGTAGTTATGCAAATGGCAGGGAATTTGTCACTTTGAGTAAACCATAAGTGTATAAAATAATTTGATTAAGTAAAATACAGTTGCCTTAGTCATCGTCATACTAATTTGACAAGGACTTAAAAAATGTCTCTTAGCTGTCTGCTTCTGGGTTAGATATGCGAAACCCCATCTTCAAAATGATGCTTCTTCAGGAAAAAATAATAATAAATCCAGCAGTTTCTGCTCATCCATTAATTGCCAGCCCACTGGATGCTCTCAGGCCTAACAAAAGAAAGGTAAATGACTATAAAGCAGTGAGCTGGAACCTTGTTCAACATACTCAGCTATTCACCTCTCTACTCATCAACACAACCTCAGACATAGGTTTTGAATAACTCTCTGTAGGGAAATGCCCACCACCAGGGCATAGAGACCAGTTGTGTGCCTCAGGCAGAAACGGAATTGGCCTTTTAAAGTTTTCATCCTGAGGAAATTCAAATGCACCTGCACGTGAGCATCGATCGTAACTGTCCAGAGGTGGCAGAAGCGTTAATTTCCTGTACAATACACCCTTCTCTGCTCCAGGCCCCAGTGATTTGCTAGCACGCACGAACCTCTGGATGCAGCCCTACCCTCAGCGAACGGCTTGAAATACCTAGTGGGGATCCACAGAACACCGTGAAGTGCACACGAAATGACGCGCTCTCCCAACAGCCTCGACTTAGGCAGATGTTATGCCTTTGCTGGCAGGCCGGTTCAGACTGGAGGCCCTCGAAGCAAAGACCCAGGCAGAGGAAAATTAAATTGTATTTTGTATTCCGCATACAGTGACAATCAAACTGAATGGGTCTCTCTTCTCACGCTGAGAAAATATTTTGTAGACCATCAGGCAGTTTACGTGACTAGGAGAGAACATCCCTGGGACTGCTGACATGATTCCAATTATAATGTTTGAAACATGATCTGAAACATGATTCCAATTAAAATATTTGGATCAGTAACAGATCTCAGAATCCTGAGCTGGCCCCAGCTGGTTTCACCTGGGTCACCGTATCCATATTATCACTACATCTGGGCTTCAGGGTCAACGTCGGTGCTCTTCTGCGCTCCTCCGGGAGACCACCAACACCCAGGCAGGGGGTCACTGGTCCCTTGGCTAGCTTATCGATTGCTGGCTTTCTCACATACAGGAGCCCCCACCCTGGGCAGGTTCTTTAAAGGAATATACACACACACAGAGACCTGCTTTTCAAAGTTGCTTCTCAAATCACAGGCAGCTAGCTTCCTGGTTCAGTTCTGCAGCTGGGAAGACTACACCTGTGTCACTCAGTCACTGGGCAATCTGACTTTCGGAGAAAAAAAGAAAGGGAAAAAGGAAATGAAGCCTTCATATGCAAAATAAATGGCACCTGGGAAGATGAAATAAAAGGTAGCTGCATGGATTTTTGGAATCAAGTAGGAAATAATGTCACTGGCATAGAGGTTGCAATCCAAGGGCCCTGCATGTGTGATCACCTACAATCACGGGTTTTCAGGTTTCCTACGCAAGCCTGCGATGAACTGAAAGGAAGAAATCTGCCTTCCTGCGAACACCCTGAAATCTTCCATTCTCAACTCATCCCTAATGAAGTCTCACATAGCTGAAGGAATAACAAACTTTTGATTCCACCTGCCAAATAACAGACGAAAACTCCCAAGTGAGCCAGAAGAGCAAAACACGTAGCAAGCTGATTCAGTCAACCCTGGCAAGCAAACTATTTCTTTTCGTGAGGTTCAGATGGCAGCGGAGGGCCCAGGGCAGCCAGGCAAGGCAATGCCCTGAGCACCTTATGCCTTCACTCCTAGTGATCAAAACGAATCCAATTTCCTAGGCCTGTCCTTTCCTGGGCCTTATCTGCTTTCTGCCAGTCACCTGTTGATTCCTGTCACCCTACCCCCTGAACCAGGCTTTTCACCAGCCCAGGCTGGAAGTCCCAGGAGGCCCCCACCAGGTAGACTGGATCCCTCTGGCTGCCACTTGCAGGATTCCAGTCAACTTCCTATCTCCCGGCGCCACCCCGTCTCTATGCACCCACCACTGCCTCTATACATCTACCAGCCCCTGCTTCTTAACTTTCCAAAAGACCTCAGGCCACTCATCTGATAGAAGTCCAGCTTCATTTCTTTCTAAAATCCTTAGATCACTGTGAGCCAAACCTAAGCCCATGCCTTTACCATTTATGGTGTGAAAAGTTATGTTGTGTTTGCTGCACACGAATGCTGCTCTCTACTGAACAAAACTAGCTTGAAAGGAGCTGGTAAACTAGGGGCAGCCGCTGATACACTGATACACTAATGACCCTCTTTTAAACACAGACCCACCTGGTTAGGAATTATATACTCCGTGTCCCTGCAAAGACCAACATGTGTTTATTACTGTGCATTTGCATTGTAGTAATACATGAGTCTATTTTAATATTTTAGCAGCCAAGTTCCCTCCAAGGAAGGTCTAATCAACTGACCCACACGACACAGCTTTCTCTTAACCCCCAATTCCAAAGACCATAGGTACTGTCTGCAACTGTACACAGTAACCGTTTAAAAAGTACATCCTATAAAACAAAAACATAAACAGGAAGCAGAAAGTGCTTTTGGCTACAAGGTTCCTCTGCAGCATACAAGTCATGGGAGCACAGAGATAGGTATTTCAATGCCTTTCGTCTCACAAGGGGCAACGGAAATGCAATCTGATTTTCAGAAGCCCTGCAGTTCGGTCATCCCAGGAACAGAGCCGAGTTTGAACCACCTTCTATCAGAAACATGTAACTGGCTTCACCCCCCACGCAGACCAAGCCTGCTTGCACCTACTTCCGACAGCAACCCCGCGTCCCAGGAGTCGGGTTATGAATGGTACAAGGCACTCAGCATCTGGCCCTCATTAACTGTAACCCAATGGCCAGCAAGAAAGGATAAGGGGTACCATCAGGAAGAGCGCAGTTCTATCTCTGGACATGGTTATCCAACAGCCAAAATCTTGTCCAATTCTATCTCCATCAAACTTGCTCACTAACACTCAAAGTCTGTGGCGTTTGATTCCAGTTCCAGGTCAATAGTCAAGTAGTGATTTAACACTATACACTCTGAAAATTCTTCTCATATTTAGGCAAGACTATACTTAGGTCTGGACGTGCACTCTCCGGAACTCAAGTTGGGACCACCTGCAAGGGACACGAGAGAGAAAGCGGCAAAGTGGGTATCTGACGGTGCTGAGTCATTACAAGCTGTTTCCTCTGCTCTGTTATGTACCCCGGGGGCCGTTTGAGCATTAATATCCCCTTTCGATAGGCAAATGAAATAGACATACACTGTGAAAAATGATGCAATCCCCTCGTGGGTGAGAGAGGACGGTGGGGAATTTAGGTCCAAGAGTGGATAGCGGGAACTACTACACAAACTCTCAGCTGCTCTCCAGGTGTGGTAACTTTATTCTAGACGCTGAGAGATGGCTACGAGGATACGGAGAGGGACAGTCCCCAAGTAGCCCTGGTTTGGATCGGGCCACACTTGGGAGCATTTTACTCCAAGCTGTTAACCCGTCCCGCCCCCCCAACCCCCAATAATTGGCGGGTGGAGAAAACGCCCGGAGAAAATGATGCACAATGGGTTTGTTCTCCAGGCAGATGGAACGGAGAGCAGAGGACGCAGGATGCTAACTGGCTTTTCTCCCCATGTGCAGGTCACCTGAAATCCTCGATGCCTTTCCTCCCCGAGGGGGCTCCTGAACTCACCCTCTGGCTACACTTTCCAGGGGGAGAGGAGTGGTTTCACGTCCACCTGCCTGCAACCTCTCGGATCCCCCCAGCCCCCGCCGGCCGCACGAGCAGCTGCCGGCATCCGCGGTCCCGCCCGCTCCTGGCTCGCTCGGCAGCAGCCCCGGCCGGCAGCTCCCCGGCAGCCGCCTCTGCACCACTCGCCAACCTCCACGCCGGGCGGAGGTCACGCCCGCTCGTCCCCTCCTCATGCCAGCCGGCTGCCCGGGCGCGGGGCTGGGGAAGGGGCTCCGCGGCGGAGTTGGCACGGAGACTCACCAGGTAGGCGCCCACCGTGCCCTGCGCCAGCATTAGGGCGCACTCAGACACCAAGAATATTTTGATGTTGGAGAAGCAGGACACCTTCTTTTTCTTCTTCTTGTTCCTCTCAGCCTCGTCCCCCTGCAGCTCGCCGCTCCGGCCGCCGCCCGACGAGCCGCCCTGCTTCTTCCCCTGCATCCTTCTCCCGCCGCCGCCGCTTTCCCGCTCGCCTCGGGTGTCTGGGCCGCGGCTGGGCGGGGGTGCGCGTGGCGAAGCTGCGTGCTGTCCCCACCTCGGGCCCTCGGCGGCTGCCCCCGTCCTGCCGGGGCTGGAGAGGTGGAAGCACAGCTCCTCGCCGCCGCCTCCGCTGCGCTCGCCCCTTCCTCCTCCTCCTTCGCCCTCCCCTCGCCTCCTCCTCCAGCTCGGGCTGTGCCAATCACAGGGGCTCTTCGCGCTGCCCGCCGCCTCCGCCGCCGCCTCGCCGCCCGCGGACACTGGCTGCTGCCATCGCCGGCTTCCCCTGACCCGCTGGCCTCCCTGCCCTCGCCTCTCTTGTCTTTACCCGGGGGCCAGAGCCTAATGGCCTGTGCTCGCCCCCGCGCGCCTCTCGCTGCCCACGCGCGCCCGGTGAGGCGCGAGGAGAACTGGCTTGGGGCGCCGAGGCCCCGCGACCGAGGCTAGGAGGGTCCCGAAGCCCAAAGGACCGGGAGAGGGTGCGTCCTTGCGGAGTAAGCGGGGTCCGGGGGGCCCGGGAGGCCCGGGAGGCCCGGGAGGCCCTGGTGGGAGGGAGGCGGTGCCCGGCCCCTAGATGGCGCTGCGGGGCACGGGGCGCCCCCGCGGACACTGGGTGGTACTGCACGAGGAACAGGCGGCGCAGAGATGGGGTGTGGAGGCGCCCCCGCGGGGCGGGGACCTAGAGTTCCGGTATCTGGGCGCTAGACGGCGGGCGGGGGGAACCTGGGGCTGTTTCTAGGAAAAGAGAATAGGCCGAGTACTCAGAAAGGGGTTTCGGTCTCGCTTCACCTCCGCCAGGGCATTTCTGGGGACAAATGTTGCGCTGTGCGGCTTGGGGAAGTGCCAGAGGTCAGAGCTGCTCGAGGCCTCTGCAGCCCGCTGGCTTCTGCTCTCCCCGACCACTGGGTGTGCCTAAACCGCCCCAGACCGAAAGGAGAGAAAGGAACAGAAGCACAGCAAGAGGAAAGCTCCATTAATCCTTCGAAGCCTCACCGGCAGTCAGTCGCCCCCGGCCAGTGTCTAGGCTGTTGCACGGTCGCAGCGACCCCCGCAGAGGGCTTGAGTCAAGCCCTCTATCTGCCTGGAGCCCTTCCTCAGGATGATGCAGCCAGCTGCAACTAACGGGAAGCGATTAACCACAGGCCTGCACTGGTCTCCAACCCTCCCCTAGTTTTGTGGCTGGGGCCACTTTCCTTGGCTTTGGCCTGAATGTCCTGGCTCATGGCAGATGCTCTTTATAAACTATTACCTGGAGTTTGGACCACATGGCACTACCATGAGAATCTGCTAGTCCTCAGACGGCTTTTGGAAGCTCAGAGGAAACTGGGAAAAACTGGACAAGTACCAGGAAGCACTCAGCATCTTCCACCTGGGCCTTTGGAGGGGGTGGGGGGTGGGGGTACAACTGATCATTTGAAAAGCCTTTCTTTAGGAATTGTGTCAAAGAAAATGACCCACTCTCTTGGGCTCCTGTGTACCAATGCAGGCTTAAAGTTGAAACTGAAGAGCAATTGACACTCCCATAATTTTCACTTACCCTCAAAGCACTTGAAGGAGACTGGGTGGAGTATGATGGGGATGTTGTCTTGCTGCACCAGTTAAATATAAACTGCTTCATCCTTCTGTGGTTCTAGACATGATCTCACCTAGGCGTGGTGTCCATTTCAGATGCTCCCCTCCCCTGGTCTGGGCTCTCTCCTACCTGCACTGGCTCCCACCACAGAGGTCTCTTTCCATCCCCTCCCCCCCAATTCCTGTCTCCATGGTTACACTAGTCCCCAGCAGTCTGTCACCTCACTGCTGCCCCTCCCTTGCTCCCCCTACCCTTCCCTCACCCGTGGCCAACTTTTCTACAGAATCCTCCTCTCCTTCACCCTGCGCCCCCTCTGTCACTCTGGCATCTGGGGGCACTTCCTGACTGTATCAGAATGTTTACTGTCGGCTTACTCTGGCCAGGCACCATTTGTTCCAAGTACGTCACCTGCACTTACAATTTAATCCTCACTGCCATCCTCTCAGCTAGGTACTGGTATTAGCCCTGTTTTACAGACAAGAAAACAGAGGTCCAGAAAGGCTGACTAACCTCACCAATGCCATATACCCAGGACACAGCAGAGCAGCCTTCAAAACCAGGTGTTCAGTACCCCTGCCACGGTGGCAATGCCTCTCGACACAGGAGCTCATCTGTCACCCAGCAGTCAGTCTCAGGGGGAGGGCGGGACTCACGCTGTTCCTGTGTTACAAAGGGGGACTCAGAGACGTGTGGTGACTAGCCCAGTGTCCCACAGCTCAGCAGGGACAGGACTTGACTCTCCAGCTGTCCGGTCTACACCTCATTGCCTCATACAGTCCAAAAGAGGCGCAGGCTTTTTTCAGTTTTGGCCATTTATTTTAAATAAAAACTTAACTTTCTTTAGAGAAATCAAACATTTTGCTGCCAGGGAGAGGATTCCATATTAAGGTTGTAGATTCCTCCTATAATTAATAATAAAGCAGCTATGAAAATAATCCTGTGCCTGAAGCCTGAAGAATAATCAAAGTTGGCCTGGGGAAATCAGCTGTCAGCCTCATGACAGAAAGAAAGAAAGCATTTAAGATGTACCATTCCCTTCCCTCTTGCTCATCCTTTATTTACCGCTAGGCCAGGGGTCCGGGGTGCTTCTGCTGGCTTCTCTCGCGTGCAGACAGAAGGAGCAGCGGAAGAACAGTAACTGGCGCCATATCGTACAGCACGTGATTCCTGGCAGAGTGCTCTGAGGTCCTGCACCTCATTCAAACCTCCCAGCAGGGAGAGCTGATTTTATTAGCCTCGTTTTACTCCTAAGAAAGAGAACCGGGGGCTTTCTGGAACACACAGCTAGCAAGTGGCAGGAACCTGCTTTTTCTACCCCAAATTGGTGGGACCGCTGAGGGGCAGGAGGGGGAACTACGAAGGAATGCCAGGATCTATGGTGCCCCCTCTGAAACAGACAGGGCTCAAACACCACCCAGCACCTAGACCTTAAATGCTGCCGCAGAGAAACGCTGCGGCCACTCCTCCGGGGCTGGAGGCTGTTCCAGCCACCTGTCCCCCTAGTGGTGGATGGTGAGTTTGGGAATGGTTGGCACTACGAATGGCTGTAGGGCCTTCCTGATTAGTTTGGCCTCTGGACTACTTCTCTGGAACAGGTGACTTTTCTAAGTTAGCTGTTCATATTGCTAGTTAAAGCTGTGGCTCCATGATTCCTTACTTAGTTGTCTACAAGAGGTATTCCAAACACTGAGAAGCCATGTAACCTGGAAATCAGATCTAGGGAAGCATAAAGATTGGGTGGCATGGGAAGATAAACTGGCTTTTGATTCCTAAAATATCAATAAGCTGTCATTAGGATTTGGAGAGCTTTCCTCCCCCACTTTGGAAAGGACCGTCAATTCATTTATGTGGGAAAGCGGTGGGTTAACTTCGTGGGCATGGAAAAAAAGTGACAACATCATCCATCGTTCCTGGGCAGAGGCAAGATTTCACAGCAAGCAGCCTCAATGTAATTCGACACAATGAGAAACTGTTGCTCAAGTAATTCACATGAACCATCTTTTGCCAGCTTCAATTTTGTTCACGGGCAAATACAAAGTTGAATAAATGAGAAGAATGACTTCTGACTGTCACTGGGATGGAAAATAGATGCTTAGATTCTACCGTATGGGTGGATTTTTTTCTTTTTCTGAAAATACACCAATCATATATTGTGTTCAACCAAGGACAGAATTGAGGCTAAGCCAACTTCTTTGGCTTGAAACAAGTATTTGGGCAGAGTTGAAGCTTATTTCCTCTTCTTCAGAGATTTTCCTCACCAACCTCAACCCCCATCCCAGCACCACCTCCACTGTCCAATTAGCCTGGTCCATATGCTTTTCTACCATATAGCCTGTGTTTGCTGCTTATAATATTCAGTTCTATATTTTAAATTATCTCCTGATTTGAATACATCCTAAAGCTCAGCAAAGAAGTGAAAATGATAAACATCGGTATAGATTAAATTTTTTTTAATTTATTTTATTTTTAGAGAGAGGAGAAGGGAAGGAGAAAGAGAGGGAGGGAACAGCAATGCCTCTCATATGGCCCTCACTAGGGACCTGGCCTGCAACCCAGGCATGTGCCCCGACTGGGAATCGAACTGGGACCCTTTGGTTCCCAGCTGCGCTCAATCCACTGAGCTATACCAGCCGAGCCTAGATGCAATTTTTTTAAATGTTGAATTCAAAACCCATGTGAAGACACAGAAGAAAGAAAAAAGAAAGAACATTAATGGAAATTGCAAGTAGAAAATATACAAAATAAAAACAGAAATGTAACAAATAAAAATATTTTTAAAACAATGTTAATAAATTTTTAAAAACTGAATTAAATGAATATTTTCATGACAAATTTTACCTGACTCTAAGATCATTAATTACCTCTAAAGATGTTCCAGTGCCTGAAAACTTCACCAGTGACAACTTTCAGACGTTACAGAGACATATAATTCCATATATTTTTCCAGATATAAAAACAAAAGCCTAAAATACAGATTCACTTTATGAAGTCAGCATAACGCTGACATAAAACTTGACAAGGACACACAGCAAAAGAACAATAAATACGACTGTGACTTTGCCACATTGAACATTTCAGTGGCATGATGAAAACCAAAAGATAAGCCATACTATCTTTCCTGTATTACTTAGTGATTCTAAAGTTCATACAACTGAATTACAAGCAACCCTCCCCAAAACTAAGAACCTATTGGAGTAGGAAAAGCGGGGCAATTAAAGACGCATGTCCTAGTAGGTATTAATATGTAGCACAAGCAATACTGTACCAGTTCGAGATGGACTAACAGAATAGAACAATCAGCCCTGAAATGGACCCCGGTATATATCCCAGCTTAATAAAGTATGAAAAAAAGAGAGAGAGGGAGGGAGGGAGGTTTTTCATCAGATGGTTGAGAAAATTGAGGAACTCAAATCACATCCTCACCGTGCAGCAGCTTAAAAACTAAAACAAGAGTTTTAAAAAAGATGGATTAAAAAATCACACATAGACAAAAATGTAAGTGAATACTTATCAGATCTCTGGAGAGGGAAAGACATTCTAAACAGAAAAGCAATGAAAGTAATTACAAAGGAAAAGCTAGATAGATTTTAGTGTTCCACAGTTAGAACTCCTCTATATCAAAACACAGTTCACAGTAAAAATCACAATGGGGAAAAGTAGTTTAGCAACAGGCCAGAAGGGTGATGTCATCCAAACGCAAAGCCCTGTTACAAGTCCATGAGTAAAATTCTAATACTCCAAAAGAAATGTGGGCAGAGGATCCACACAAGAATATTTTAAAGGTGAAATCCAATAAACATGCAAAACATTCACACCATAACTAATTGAATACTAAATAAAACAACTACAAGATGCCTTTTATTCACCCCACTAAAATGGCAAAACACTTTTTAAAGGAAGAGGGTAAAGGGAAGGTAAGTGATGACGGAGGGAGACGTGGGGCGGCGAACACACACAGATGAAGTGTTACAGAACTGGACACCTGAAACCTCTGTAATTTTATTAAGCAGTGTCACCCCAATCCATTCAATAAAATAAATGACAGATAGATAGACAGACAGGACATTTTCTGGGCTGATAACAGTGTGATGGAAAGGCTCCCTACTAAATTGCTGGCAGAGGCATGACTTGTTACAGACTCTGGAAAGTGATTTGGTAATACCTAGTTCAGTACTCAAACTGTTCACTTTCTTTGGCTCAGAAACTCCCCTCCAATGACTCGTTCCTAAGAAAATCATCATGGACGTGGACAAAAACGTAAGTGCAACATTACACACACACATGCGTGCCACACTTAGCATGAGGGTTCCGCGGTTGCGGTTGGAGGCAGACCACCTGAGTGTGAGTCACAGCTGACCACGTACTAAGTTACAACCATGGATAACTTACCTCACATTTCCAATCTGCGATTTACCCATATTTACCATGGGAATAACAACAGCATCTGTCCTGGCATGTCGGGAATATTGGAAGAATACTGAAGTCTTACCAAATGGCATTATGCCTACAATTTAAATTTCTTCATTAATAGTAAAAATGCATACACACTGCATTATTTCAGGACCCAGACTACCTCATTTACTGGGAAACCTTCAGGGACCTGACATTTCTCATGCACTCTGCCCCAGTTCAGAGGCATAAAGTGAACCCCTGGCTGCAGTCAACACCAAATTCCTTGCTTATTCTGAGTCCCTTTGTATTCTCCTCTTTCTAGCTCTCATCACACGAAGCAAGTGTTCTCCCATTTCCTGGTCCAGGGCCCTCTTCCTAGGTGTAGAAGGGGAAGGCTTCTCTGGCCCCACCCAAACTGTGGATGGAAGCTAAACTAGTTGCAGCCAGAGCAAATCCTTGCAGAGTTCCAGATCCCTTAAACAAAGGGATTAGTAAATCTGGAGTTACCAGTCAAGGATGCTCCTTATAAAAAAGGTAAGAAAACCAGGACTTTGAGGAGGAACTGCGTTAGCCAGGCCGAGAGGGGGGAACAGTGCTCCTGTCCTCTGCATGATCTCACTGAGGAGAGTATCCAGAGACTGCATCTCATATTCAAGTGTGCTAGAAGTCAGAGGCTAAAAACCACAGAGACAGAACTGGTGGTGGAGGAAATATGGACGAAATATGCGGAAGTGTGGGTCCTTCGAGACTGAATCCCAAACAGAGAAAGGAGACCTTGAGCTGAGTAAAGCCTATCCCTTCTTAGAATAGCAAAAATGCAACATACCACCCAGGGCAATCACTCCTCAGGAGCCAGAAACAGTTAGGTGCATTTTCTAAAGGCCAAGGAGTCATCTGGGGGCGAGACTGGTTATCAGTATGATGAGGGCCACGATGAGGTGGAGGAACAAAGACCAAGTGTTCAAAGTTCTGAATGTCAGTGTGACCGGAAGACAAACACAAAGCCAATATCATGGCTACAATGATGAGAAAAGCAAGGTTCAAGCTGAGGTCGTTTGCTGTAGCAATATACTAGAAAGTCTTCGAGGTCAATAAAACTTCATGCTCATAAGAAGCATCACGCACAGCAATTTAATTATGTTAATACTATTAGGAAAAATCAATGTGAACTCATGATGTTAAAAAGCAGTATTTTTCCAGCTAGAAGTGTCCCAACAGTAGTAGCATAACATTCACTGCCTGTTCTCACAGGAAATCCTAAACGGCCAGATCTGGATGTCTGAGACTTCGCCGGGAGGAAACCAGCACTCCCGGGGTGTGCATGAGCATGCCTGCGCATGCGTGCACACACACACCGCAGAATGAGCCCGGAACACCCATTGTGGCCAGAAACAGAGATACTTCCAACGATGCCAGGAACAGGGTTGAAAGGACGTAAGAGCTAGCTTAGAGGCCTCCCACAGGCCGCATTATAATTTGAGCATCCAAAAGGGCATAATAATTGTGGTTAATTGAAATATGATGAGTTTGTGAAAGGCCATAATTTCCTAATTATACTAAGAAAAAAGTTAATATGAAGTATACTAAAGGTAATGAAAAAGAACATAGAAGTTTGGCTATTAAGGGACCTGTTTAATTAATTATTAATTTTAATGAGAGGACGTTAACATAAATTGACATTTTATCTCTTCTATTAATTCTGTTTGATTCTAAAGCAGGGACATAAAACTAATGTCTGCCTGCATAAACAGAGAAGGAGAACTACAGGGAGCCATGCATTAGCCCCGCTGCTTGGGGAAAACACAGAGAACCGAGAGCAGGAGGGCCTTGGAGGCATGGGTGCGCACACGCAGCAACTCAGCAGAACTGGCTCAAAACTGTGTTCCAGCTCGAGTAACTGGCCAGATGTCTTAAATAGCAGCCTTCATTCCACCTGTTCTGGGAGGTGTTACGTCTAGAAGGTTCCCTGAATTATAATGAGTCACTAGGGTGGCATCCACACACATTAAATAATGTCAGTAGACAGGGTGACCCCAGTGTCTGGGTCATCCCAGCAACGGGATGATGGGCTGGGTCATGACGGCCAAGAAAGACTTCAACGCATGATGCAACACAATACTAAAATCCACGGGGAAAGCATGGACCTCCTTTTTTAAAAAAATCTATGTAAAAAGAGAAGATTATCTTAAAAGGAAAGCTTCAGCACCAATGTCTATGGCTTGGGAGAAATGACCTGGGTTTATGCCATATCGAACAAGTAAATGGTCAACCAGATCTTGCAATCTTGGCTGTCTGAATTGATACTTATTTTCTTCTTGGTCTGGGTGAGAATACTATAACCCTGGAAAGGTTTCTAATTGAGTGTTACTGTAATGTTAGGAAGCATAAAAGTGGTATTAAAATAATACAGAAAAAAGGAAGAAAATGAGATATTGACACTTTAGGAACAGGTTTAGGTATAAGCATAGTAGCATTTTTGATAATCATTATCTCTGTGTATATTTTGTTTGATTGTTCGAAATGCTCAAAAGAATGTCAACTAAAAGAGTGAAAAAGAGTCCTTTAAAAATATAACACATCAAGCATCTTTATAAACCTTTTAAGTTAGTTTCCATTGCAGTGTTGGGAGCAGAAGCCAGATGACGACGGGAACAGGGCCAGGGCCAGGGGAAGGCGAATGAGGCACTTGCCTTGGGAGCAAAATGGAAGGAAATATAAAAAAAAAACTATGTATTTTGCTGTATAATGTACACTTTTTGCCTAAATTTTTGAAGGAAAAGTAAGGATGTGCATTATAGATAGGTAGTACTAATTCTGTATCTATATAAATGTTTTTAATTCTTTTATTTTATGCTTATGTATTAAAAGTGTAACTCTACAAAGCATTAACTATATCTGCATGCAAAATACCCTTTATAATACAAAAGCAAGTATCTAAATATACATAAATAAGTACATGAAATAAAAGTTGAAAGACTTTTTTTCCTGAAAGTTCGGGCCAAAAACATGGGTGCACATTATACATGGCAAAATAGAGTGAGTAATCAAGATATTAGTAAATATTTTTAAGGCAGCATTTTACAATCAAAATTAATGCAAAAAAATCTCCAGTGAACCAAACATGGTTCATACTGGCAGGTGGAAATTAAGACAGCGTGGACAGTACGTGTGCAAGTGGGCCCTTTCTCCAAAGCTGTCTGTGTGCAGGGAACTGACATGCTGTGCTATGGGGGACCCCAAGTCCATGGAGGTAAGCTGGCGTGCTCATCGGTTCACAGACGGGAGTAGCCTCGGTGTATTTATACACCGAGGAGGAGGCCTACGCCCCTTCCTTCCTCATCCAGCGGTGTAACTGCAGGAGACAGGGATTTGGCCTTCCAGACGGAGATCTAAGTTTGTCTTCCAGACACGGCAAACTACGTCTTCCGTGTGCATGGTGTGGGCTCAGGAGGAGGAAAGGAGCAGCTAAAGCAACTGTGCGGGGCTACCGGGAGAGCTCCCGGGAAACCGCAGTGGAGCGACGCTCAGCCAGCGCCTGCTTCTTTCTCGAGCCAGACTCTGGAGACACGAGAGAGCGCTGAGGCAGGCGCTGCAGGCTGCAGAGGTGTCCACACACAGGAAAGCTCTGCCTGGCTGTGTGGCTAGATTCCACTCAAGAGAGAGCCCGCGTTGGGAAAGTTAAGCTTCTTTAGAGAATGAGAAAGGATCACCGCAGGTAGGAGACTTTAAGCCAATGATGGGGCTCATCTGGCCAAACTCTGGGGGCTGGGAGGGTAGACAGAGACACAAGTGCAGGACAAGACCTAGCTCGCAGTTTCTTGCAAGGTGTTAGATTTCTGGACAAAAGGCAAATTTCTTGGGAGGGGGGTATATAAGTTCATTAGGGAGAGAATTTACTGCATGTGATTTTTTTAAAAAAAGAAAAGAAACCACCTAGCATCTTTGCTGATTAACCCGAAGACTTCAGGCAAAGCATGATTTACTCTTCCTAGAAAATTAAGCAACAGATCCAAAATAATCCCAGGAAAGACAGGGAGGGACAAGGGAATGCATGTGTACAAACAAGCCCCGGAGAGGAGGAAGAAGTCAGACACCTGCCCATCCGCCCTGGCCTGTGTGGTAAGGAAAAAAGGGAGCAGGAAGGAGAAGGGGGAAGTCAGACCTACATGCACTGATGACCTTGCTCCAGGATGAGGGTTATCCAGCACCTTAGGAAACATGTCTAGGCAGCTGCCACTCCTGGCTTCATTTGACCCTTGTCTTTTTTTTTTTCCTTCTTCTGCATATTTACTTTAATTCATTTTTGAAATGTTACTGTGTGCTCTCGTAATCCATTGCAAATCTCCACGGAATGAAGAGCAATGTGCATTCATTATAGAAATACATAAAAATGAAGAAATAACTAGTATCTAAACTCAGTCCAGATCATTGTAGAGCTTTGAGGAGTTTATTTTGGGAATTTAGAAAGTACCATAGAATTCCAGTTTTTTTTAATTTTTTTTTTTCCCTGAGAAAGCGTGTATATTGGTTAGGGGAATGGCAGGCATACAGTTGGGGCTAAGAATGCTGAATATTGCATGTAACTAAAAAAGATAATTATATACTCCTTATATGTTTGGAAGAAATAGAATCATATCTCACACACACACACCCCCATATGTCAGTTTTCAGAGAATCAGAACAGGATTGAAATCACAGCTAAAAAATGCTGAATATAATTTTAATCTTTCTTTGAAAATTCAGAAGCTATTTTAGGCTTCTTATGCCTCTAGGTTATTACTATGAGTGTAAATTATTATCATGCAATTCTTCAACATCTAGGTTGTTCACATTTTTCCGATTATTTTTTCGTGAATGAAAGGGAGCCTTCCATAGTATTCTAATTACTGTGCAGAACCAGTCATGAATGGGCAGATCATCTTAGGGCATGATTGGGTCAACTTACAGGAAAACAATACTATTTCTCCTAACATGGAAATATACGTGAAACTTTGCTAGCTATGACTTTTGGCTGATTTATTTGTGCACACAATACTTCAGGAACGTTACTCTGATTTCTGTGTTTCTGATGGGTATCAGTGAGTTAACACAGAACACAAGACAGAATAATTAAAAGGCTTTGCGACATTCTAATTGAAGACTTAACTCTCTAGTTTGGGAGACAATAGAATGGAAATGGGGCAAAGCCAGCTGAGAAACTGCAGAGGTGAGTCAACACAACGTCGTCTATTTAACACAAAGGTTTGTTTTTCTCCTGTGATGTGCCAGGCACTGTGCTGGGCCTTTGGTCATCGGGAGAAAGTATGTTCTTTTTATAGAGTAATTCAAAACTAGAGATGGAGGAAGGCAGACAGCGAACAGGTTCTAGAGTGGTAGCTCAATGTTGAGCCCAGGGAGTTTCTGGAAGTAAAAGATCCCCATCCATCTGAGTTAAGCTGTAATAAGCAGAGGAATGAAGGGTTGGAAGAGCATAACGAACTTGAAAGAAGTCTATTCATGTCACTGGAACACAGGGCTCCTAACGGGCCTAATAGGAGACAAAGTTGCACGGAAAAGCAGGAGCAAGATTCAAGGCCCTTTCTATGCAATGTAAGAGACATTGTCCTTTATCCCACAGGCCACTGGGAAATGCTGAAGGATTCCAAAAAGGAATATAATATGAATTTTAGGTAAGTAAATCTGTCAAAAATGAAGATGATGAGAGAGACAAGTGAACCTGGAGAGAAAGCAAAGGATGAAAGAAAACCGAGAGAAGAGCAGTCAACTGTGCTGTAAACCATGAAGAAATCAAGTCAGCTAAGCTGGAGGGGAAAAGCCCGTTGTCTGGGCGATGAAGAGGTATGGGGACCCTTTGAGAAAGTGGATTCAGTGGAGAGCAGGTATACAATAGAGAGGAGAAGTGTGCACAAGGAGGTGAAGGGATACGGACCCCTGAGAGGAGCATTTACGGCCCCATACAAAGGGATCAAAGACACAAGTTTTATTTTATCTTTCAAATCCTCTCTTGTGGAAATGCAAGGTTAAATATCTCATCCCATAGACACAGCATTTCATGAAGTCAGCAAAAAAGTCCCAAAACAGTGCAAGGGAAACTCTCAAGTCTTAAGAAATTACATTAGTCCCCTGGCTGGTGTAGCTCAGTGGACTGAGCACGGGCTGCAAACCAAAGGGTCGCCGGTTCGATTCCCAGTCAGGGCACATGCCTGGGTTGCCGGCCTGGTCCCCAGTGGGGGCCACATGAGAGGCAACCACACATTGATGTTTCTCTCCCTCTCTTTCTCCCTCCCTTCCCCTCTGTCTAAAATAAATAAATAAATAAATAAATAAATAAAATCTTTATTTTAAAAAAAAGGAAATTACATTAACACTCCAGATTTTTATGTTTTAAAAGAAAAGTGTATGTTACCATAAAGACAGGAACTTGTGAGTGTTCCCTGCATGTTGACTGGTGATGGGATTTGGTAGGTTAATCTCTTTTAACCTTATTTTCAACAGCCCTTTTTCCCTTCTAGGCACAGTGAGGGGCTAGGAATGCAGTTCAGGGACTCGAAGCCTTAGAACTTAATCCCCAAAGACCGCTGTGTTTGGAGAATTCAGATAGAGTCTGGTGGATCTTGCCTACACCTGAGCACTCTGCTTCCACAGTTCTGAATGCTAGGGATGTGACGCGTGTAAACCCAGCCAGAGAGAAAACCCTACGCATCACTTCACTCGCATTCAGACTCTTGGTTTTTGTCTATGATTTTTTGAACCTGTTCCTACCCTTTGGGCTTGCCAACTGTGTGTGGTATCTTTGGCTTGGTCCTCAGCTCTGATGATAGTGATCACAGAATAGTAAACTCTTATTTTTCATACAACTATCATATGTTAGGCACAATATAGATTATTTGCAATCATTATAATAACCCTTTATTATGCTCGGTTTACAGCCAATGAGGTTGAGGGTCATAGATATGAAACGACTTTCGCAAGGGCACACGATTTATAAGGGGTTGAGTTTAAATGTGCCCTTGGCACGGCATCACACTGCTCCTCTCTATCTTAGGCAGCTCCTCTGCCTTTTCCACTCCTGGTTTCCTTGAGAGAATGTTTCCCTTTAACTCCAGCTCTCAGAAGCCAAACCCTGGGCCATCCTAGGCCCTACTAAAACAAGATTATAGTTTCTTCAGTACTGCCAGGCATAAACAGTATCATCTCACTGTTGAGTTTAAGTTCTTCCATCCCTGCTAATTATGGGCAAATCGGAGAATGAAGTGGGACACAGGAAGGAAGGGTAGTTAGTTAGGAAAGCTAGTTGGCAGGGCTATGGGCACAGGGACGGCAGAGAGGCGAGGGAGGGAGGGAACAGAAGAAACCTGTGCAGGGACAAGTGGTTTTAATAGCCAAAGATCCTTTTGTGTCACAATAACCCATTAAACTGTGGGACCCCATCCAAGGTGCATTTAGCTCATCATCACCCTTCCTTTCCCCCACCCTCACAGAGCCCTTAGGTATACTTAGCACTGAGAATTTACAGTCTTATTTCATAATTGACCTGCCCCGGAGGGCCTGAAGGCTAGCAAAAAGGCCAGCTCACTTGAAGAGGAACAAAGACTAAAAAGTTTGTGGTTCTCTTAATGCCTCTATTGAATGGACTGACCAAGGCACTGGGGACCTTCCATGATGGCACTTAAAGCAATAAACCACTTGTAAATTTCAAAGATAATGTTACATTTCAGGGCCATTACAGCATAGGGCCATTTTCACCAAGCACAAGTCCAACCACGGTCTCAAAATAGCTGTTATCTTTTAATGCCTCCATGTGGACAAGAGACACATTTTCCAATGCACGAGTTACTCCAGACCTCACACAAGAAAATATTAGCTACTTCCTTAGACAATATCTCCTTTGGACATAGGGAGGAGGCCAAGATGATCTCCTTGACTTAGCCTGGCTACCTAAATAGACCATGCGAGCAAGGACCCCTGGATTTGGCTCGTTGTTGCCTAGGAGTGCCCCGGCAAGCCAAGGCAGACAGCAGTCACTGAGCCTCTCAATCCAGCCAGCATCGGCCCTACTCTATCTCATATCCTGAATGCCCTTGACTTAACCATGTTGAAGCCACAATACTGTTTAGACCTTTGCAGTAAATTTCTGGGAAATGTGCTAGAAAATGGCAATCTCTCTTGACCTGGACAAGGCCTGAGATTATG
This sequence comes from Micronycteris hirsuta, assembly GCA_004026765.1. Lineage (NCBI taxonomy): Eukaryota > Metazoa > Chordata > Mammalia > Chiroptera > Phyllostomidae > Micronycteris > Micronycteris hirsuta. The sequence goes on from PVJI01000505.1 coordinate 130,052, forward strand.
TAAATTCCCCTCTGGACATGAAGAAGTCCATGTTGTGTCTGTTCTGAATTAGGATCATGTGGAGGAAGTGATTCTGATGACGATGACAGAATGCTAGATTTCCAGTGTAATTGCTGCTTTCCAATAGGGTTTTAGTGACGTGAGGCTCATACCAATAGCAAAGCCGGAGAAATTGCTCAGATGTGGTCTTTCCACTGCTTGCTCATTTCCTTTCCATAATAAGAACAGAACAGTGCAAGAAATACAAGTTTTGGTGGATCTCATCATGTAGCCCATGACTGTAATTGAACAACAATAAAGTAATTATTAAAAAAAAAAAACACCCCCCCAAAAAAATGACTACAATATTCTATAGACCTGCTACCTCTAAAAATACTAGCTTGTCTTTTTTATTATTTATGAGTTATCTTTTTAAAATGTATTGGGGTAACATTGGTTAATAACATAAACTTCAGCTGTACAAGTTTATAATACCACATCTGTATACCCTATTGTGTGTTCCCCTCTTAAAGTCTAGTCTCCAGTCTCATTTCTCACTAACCCTCCACTTTCATTCACTGCTGACTCTGGATTGCTTATTATATTATATCACGTTATACCCCTTCCCAATTCCATAAACCTGGACACATTTTCTCAACTCTCTTCCAGCTTCCGCATGAGCTATAGCACAGGGTAGACTCTTAATAGTCCCTCAAGGGCCACCCAAAACCAAGAGGTCAGTGATGGTAACAAAGATTAAGTCTCAGTTTGAACTGCGGGGTAAAATCCAGAGAGGGAATAAATCCCCGACCAACTTTCCAGCTGTCTCTTCATGTATACCTGGCAGGTAAGTAAGAGTTCAATAAATACTTGACTTTAAAAAAATTCAGCCACCATCTTCTTTGAGAAGCTTTTGGTCTCTTTAAAACACCTAGCATACACAAATGTGGACTGAAAGTGCTTGCACCGAAGGAGTGCATGGCTACTGTCCCGAGAGATCTGTGCCCACCTTAGCACATAGTGTTTTTGTGAAAAAGAACAGGGCATTAGTTCTTAGTCTGAAGAATTTGAGAAAAGATAATGAAGTTGAAGGTCATTTGTTAAAAAACCCTTATACTCTAACCTCCCTAGTTCTGTGCCCACTTGTTTCCAACATGTTACAGTTTATTTATATACATACAATTTTCTATATTAACAACTGTAAACCTCCTTTTGCCCCAAATATATGCCTGTATTTCCAACATATAACCCATCACGGCTTCCACAGCCCTGACCCTGACCTTGCCTCCCAGCAGCTGGAGGAGCAATTGTGTCCCACACTTAAGCTGAGTGATAACCACATTTCCAGAGGCTATTTTGGGGCCATTCTTCCATATCTGCAGAAAGTATAAAACTAAATCAAATAAATATAAACAGAATCATTCTGGGTGGCCTTGAGGCTGCTTTCTCCACAGTATAACATCCAAAAGATATAAACTGGACTCCAAAGAGCCTCAAAAAGTAATGTATTTGGAGAAGTTCTTCTGAGGAAGCAGAGGAACACAATTTTAAAGATACACCATATTATGATATTCATAAAACACAAAAAGATGATCCACTAAACTCAACCCACTAGTAAAATGAATTCTTCCAAATGTATGCATTTGTGAAATCTATAGATAATTGATTATTCTTCTCCATAAGAGTAGGGAAAAAATGCTAGATATAATAGGCTTAATAAAATATAAAGGCTAAAATTCATTGAGTTGTAATGTGAGCTACTTACTTTATTGCACACTTCAGTTAAAAAAGATTTTTTTGGTTAGCTTGTTTTTAAGGCAGTGAACAGAGTTACAAACAGGACGGAGCTTGACCGTCCAAACAGGATGGGAAATGACCATTCACCAGAAAAGGCAGGGACTGCTTCAAAAACACAGAGGTAAAGGAAAGAATTTAGTTATTTTTTTTATGTGTGTGTGTGCGCGCGCGCGCTAAAGATTATTTCACTAAGATGTACAAGAGAGGAATTTTCTCCATTACTAACTTGACTTAAATAAAATGGTAAAGGCAGGGGTCCTGACACTCTTCACAGAAAAAGCAGGCTGGTGCCATGACTGGAGGCACAACCGGTCCTCAGAAACGGGTTTTCTCAGCTAGCCCCTGGGACTAGGTGCTGTGCATATGCTGTATGTATGATGTCATGTACAATTTCCACAACCCTCCCCTGAGGCAGGGGTTACACTTCTCCAAAAAAAGAAGGAAACTGAGGCAGAGAGAGGGCAAAATAGTCCTGACCAGTATGGCTCAGTTGGTTGGGTGTCCTATTACAAACCAAAAGGTCGCCAGTTTGATTCCCAGTCACAGCACATGCCTGATTTGCCGGTTTGGTCCCTGGTTAGGACACACGAGAGACAAGTGATTGACATTTCTGTTGCACATTGATGCTTCTCTCCCTGTCTTTCTCCTCCCTTCCCCTCTCTCTAAAAATAAATAAATAAAATCTTAAAAAGAAAAGAGGGAGAGGGAAAAGTAAGTCACAACGTTGAAAAGGCTTGTGCGAGGGCTGGATGTGAACGAAGTCTGCTGTCTCGGAGCCCAGAAGCTTCGCGCCACACCCTTAGCTGGGCTCCAGCTGCTTCCTGTGGCTCCTCCGTTCATCCTGTTTCTTTCACAACGAAGTATATCTGGCACATGCCGTTGTATAAATTTAAGTTGTACAACATGCTGATCTGATACACTGACATGTTGTAATGTAACTGCCATTTCATCATTAGTTAGCACCCCTATCGTATCACGTGATTATTTCTTTTTCGTGGTGGGAATAATGAAGATCTAGTCTCTCAGCAAATTTGATGTTATTTATAATGCAATATTGTTGTCTGTATTTACTATACTGTGTATTAGATCTCCAGGACTTATTGATCTACTAGTTGCCAGTTTGTACCTTTAAACAACAACTTTAACCTGTTCAATCATTCATTGTAGATCCCTTGCCCTCTAGAAGGTCACAACCTGGTGTGGGGTGAAAGCAAGGGTCAGGAAGCCGGGACAGCAGACTGCTCTGGGGATGCCGTCTGCCGGCCCTACTCAAAGCACTTTCCCATAAAGGTATTATAGATCCCAGCAGTAAGGGAGAGAATTGGGAAGGGCCAAGGATGCTTTCATCCCAAGACCTCAGGAGAAATCCCTTCTCTTGCAAGAGAGGAATCTGAACTCCTAGAAAGAAGAGGAGGCTCTGATAACGAGTCCGCACCGGGCCCCCAGCACGCAGACAGATACGGAAAGCAGCACTGCGTAAGACTTCAGCCGAGGCACTGCGTGTGCCAGTCCCTCCATGGGTATCCATGCTTGCCAGCAAAAAACCCAGGGAGGTAAGGCTTCATTATGGTTATATTTTGCTTAACAAACCCTCAACTTTTAAAGTTCAGAACACTGGGGACTTCTTTGCATCGTGAAACATGTTCCACTTACTTAGTCTATTAAAATCACATAGGGTAGGATCTGGGCTATGGAAATTCAGTGAGAATCTGACTTCACACCAAAACATGAAATAGAAAATAAAAGATAGGCCCAGTTTTTCCCACTGACGTGGAAGCTCATGATGAGAGAGCATGACATGAACACAAAAATATTGGGAATATCGCAACCAAGGTGCAAAGACGAAAATACACGTCTAATTGCTCTGCAGCTCACGGGGCTGACGACATTTCTAAATCTGTCTCAGCTTCCTTTCCTGGCCAAGAACAGTGACATTTTCACCTCTTGCCATCTCACACTCCAAAATCTGGGGCAGCCAGCAATCCTATCCACGTTTGGGGCAGTGAAGAAGCAAGCCTCAGCCAAGGGCACATTTGGGTGATCATCTCCCAACTGTCTCAGATAGCTGTTTAAAATTTAAATCCACACTTAACCCTTGGTCCAAAGCAAGGGCACAGAGGAACAACCTGAGCAGTTTATGTTGCTGCTGCATCAGGAGGATCAGATGAACAAGTCACCCTGAGCACCACGCCGGTCACACAGTCTCAGCAGGAATGTACTCTGGGCTCTGTTAGGCAGATACCAACACCCACCACTTAGTTTCGGAACTGGAAGTAGTGCACCCTTATCAGAAACTACAAATGCCTCCCAGAAAGCTCACCTCCAATAAAAACCCTGAGCCCCCAATTTTAAGATTCGCCAGTGTCTGACCTACAAACCTGCTTACCCACCTTGAAAAAAGTATTCTATCCACTTCCCACTTTTATGCATTCACTCCTCAGACCTTGAAAACACTGCCCGTTTCTCCTCTGAAATTGAGCTTTTCTTCCTCCATGATCCTACTAGGATTTGATCCTGATGAGGACGATGACATCATCTCTCTGTGCTTATCTCTAGCATCGAGCCCACTGCTTGAATCATGCCCCCTGTGACCACACCACCAAATGTTGAAACAAACTCTAAAGCCACAATAATTAAACCATTATGGGAGAGGGGAAGGGAGGAAGGGAGGGAAAAGAAAAAAGAAAAGAAAAGAAAGATTCCTGGGATGTAAGAGACAGCCCAGGAACAAATGGATTATAAAAATGTTAGCTCTGTCATTTATTTATTCTACAATATTTATTGGGCAAGCGTATGCACCAGGCACAATAGTGGGAAAAGCTGATGCGTAAGCCAAGTGTAGTCCCTGCCGTAAGGGCGCTCCCAGCAGATGGTGGGAAAGGCAGCCTCGAAACCAGCAGTGTCATTTGTGATAAGTGCGCACGAAGGATGGACGTGGCTCCCACGTGGAAGTGCATGGAAAGCACACGCTGGAAAAGCCACATCTGCCATGCGTTTTCCCAGCAGGAAAACGCTGCTGTGCTGCTGCCCTGCCCTCACCCCCTCACCTCCGGAGCTGACGAACGACAGGCAGTGGGCCTGGTGCAGCTCTTCTCTAGTTTTTGTGACACCTCTGAGTTAGGAGTGGTCTCTACATGGTTAAATGATTACATTTTAGATGGTTCTCTGAGTGCCTACAACCTGTCTTCGACTTTGCCTTTGGGCCTGCAAAACCTTAACTCTTTGCTGTCTGGCCCCTTATGAAAGTGTTTGCCGGCCCCTGTGCAAGCTCGGGAGGTCCCCCGTGCCCACAAGGCACTAAGTAAGGTGTGAAAGTGGGGAGAGATTAAGATCACTGGTTTTCCACGCACAGTCACTGGACGACGTCAGGGACCAGGCTGGGGTCTGCTCATTTTGAAACACAGACAAGATGATTTCCTATAATGTTCAAACTAAAAAACAAAGAAAACACTGATTGACCATTAGAAAAATTCAAGTACAAGTGGATCCTTTACCAGAGTAATCATCACAGTTTGCTCTCTCACAGTCTCTCAAGGTCAAAGACCCTATTGAAAATGGGGCTGAACATTCCAGTGTACCATTGTTTTTCATCATCCACCCACCCACCCACCCACCCATCCATCTGCCAACCCCCCACCCATCATCCATCCATCCACCCATCCACTCATCCGTCCGTCCCCCCATCCACTCATCCGTCCGTCCGTCCGTCCACCCATCCACTCATCCACTCATCCATCCACCCATCCACCCATCCACTCATCCATCCATCCATCCACCCATCCATCCACTCATCCATCCGTCCATCCATCTACTCATCCATCCGTCCACCAATCCACTCATCCATCCATCCTCCCACCCATCATCCATCCGTCCACCCATCATCCACCCATCCACCCATCCACTCATCCATCCAACTCATCAAATATGTGCCAGGAGCTGCACAAGGCAGGCTAGACACTGTGGACACAGAAATGAACACTGCACCCTCCACACACACACAAAACCTGCTGGTCCTGCACAGAAGAAGGGCAGGTGCATGGAGGATCACACCGAAATGCAATTAGTGATATGATCTAGTTAAGCACACAACACGTCAGGGGAGCTGGGTGTAGGTGCTCTCCCTGAGGTGCGGCAGCTGTTTCTCACCCCCACTGGAGGCACAGAGCTGTGTGTGGCATTCCTTCTCCTGTTTGAAGGTGGAGGAAACCCTAAAGGGGCCTGTTAGTCCTGTCAAATAATTGTACTCTGCTTCTCTCCCATGGCAACCAGGTGAACTGGGGCTGGTCCAGCCCAGCCTGCACTGGGGCTAGGGAGTGGTAACGAAAGACCCTGGGGAAACTCTTATCAGCAGGTGTATTTATAATAACAAGACACCCTGATGTTAATTCTGTTTAGCAGTGATAATTCCGTAGTGAGGAGGGGCTGTAAGTTAATGTTGGAACTAAATATCATAACATCTGCAACTGCTTTGAGGTGTAGACCTGTGTGTTTACACACAAGTACCCCCAGGTACACAGTATCGGGATCTATATGTGCATAAACGTACTTTATGAAGAAGTGGCTAAACTTCACTCAGCCCTTTAGCAAACCAATTATAATCCTGTACACCTGAAATAGTTTTTGTTAAAAGCATGGGCTCTGTTTTTCTTAAAAATCATTTTCACTAAAACTCTGAAATTCAAAGAAGGGTATTATACACAGCTATCACTCACTAAGGACTTGCTATAATCCAGGCTCATTTCATACTCATCCCTTTCTGAAATAGGTACTGTTGATTTCATTATAAAGATAAGCAGAGACTTAAGAGAGATTACATGTAATACTTTGCCCACACAATTAGTAATTACCAAAGGTGCTATTGGAGCCCGGCTGCCTGATCTGGGGATCACTTCTCTTTCTATCATACTACGCTAGTGAGCAGAAATAACTTCAGCCAGAAGATGCGACCCCCTAGGCCTTTAGGAATCTGGAACCTGGAACGAGTCACCCCGGAAGCCTTGCAGGACAGACCTGAACAGAGCTGCCCGACAGAAGGGCTGACTTCCATAAAGCGTCCTTATTTGCAGCCACACAATGGTGTCTACAAAGAGTCGGCCCCTTGTCCACCCCTGAGGTGGTCACTGAGTCAGATGAGATCATTGCAGAGCAAGACGGGCCAGCAGTCCAACTCCAGAGTGTCACTGTCCACAGCCCTTTGGGAAAACGACTTCTCTGCTCTCAAGGTCCTCATATAGTTTGAAGAGAGGGACAATTTTAAATCAAGTCAAGCTTTGATGAAAATACCTACCCAAGAACACACAGATACATAAGAAGAAAACATGTCCCCTGCAAAACTGACACTTAGAAAACAGACACATAGAGTAGGACTATCTGTGTTCCAAATGAGTATTCTATTTACTAAAGATTTCTTAGGATAATAGCAAATATGATTGGACTGACAGATTGGCTTTGCACCCCCTTTCTCAGGGATACTGCTGTTTGGTGATGTAAGGTGCCCTTTGGGAAAGAGAGGCCTGCTAATTCTACCCACATAACCCTGCATGGTCCAGGGAAGGGGCATTCAATCCTCAAGCCCAGCCAGAGGGATCTGGTCTCGGACACTTCATTGTCAGTGATCACAACGAGAGCATGTTTCATTGAAAAAGCATGCAGAGTGCGGTACTGGCATTTTGAGGTTGGATGTTGACGTGAAGGATAATGAGGAGCGTTGTCTCCCTGGCTGCAACAGACCAGCCAGAGAGGGACAGAAGGGACACATGTCATGTCAAGGAGGGTCACCCACACCTGAAACTCAGTCCTGCAGCCTATACTTCCTGACCCCACACCTCACCTTGTGGTCCTGAAAGCAAAGTTCACACGGTCCTGGAAATGCCAGCAATCATCTCAGTTCCCCGGTGCCTTCCTCCCTCCACCAAAGTTCCTTCTATCTCTCATTATCCACTGGGGTCCTTATCACACCCAACCTGGTATTATGACTTTCCAACCTGCGTCCCGTCTTCTCTACTAGCTCATTCACTCCATGAGGGAGAGTCTGGCCTGTCTTGCCAACTCATCTCCTGTGATGCCTAGCACAGAACACAACCTCTGTCCTTTCATACCTAGAGCAGAGCACAGTCCACCGCACAGGAAGGTGGCGTCAACTCTTAGAGGAATAACAGAATCGTAGGGCCCAAAAGAACATCTGGTGACTGAGCAACATGCTTACTCACTGAACGTGTAATCCTGTTCAATTCTCTAACGCGTGATAATAGTTAGGCTTTTCCTAAGGCCTTCACAGGGTCAACGACCTTCACATCTCCATAGTTTTGCAGGTCTCCCAGCCAGGCAAGCTAAGATACCAGAGATCCTCCTGGGGGATCAGCTTTATCCCAGATCTGGCCAGAGATTCCTGGACACCTGGCTCAGCACCTCAGCATCAGGCCAGGTTTGTGGGAGGTCCCTCCCTAATCCGGAGGGTCTGGACCAGTGACTGAGTGTTCCCTATCTGCCCAGTTGTCTGTCCTGCTCTCCAGTTTTCAAACAGATGAGTCCCTGACCCTGAGCACCAGGCTCCTGGAGCCTGCTCTGGACCTCCCTGGAACCTGTCTCCTGCTACCTGCGCCTCTGCAAATGCATCTGGTGTATCTACTGGCCACTGGGCCCTGCCCTTCCAGTCACCTTTCCCTGGCTTGGGCACAGCCCCTAATCTGGGCATTGGATTAGGACCAGAAGACCATGCACCCTTCTCTACAAGAGTGACCCATAACCAGACTTCATGAGCAGAGTATGCACCTTCATCTGACCTGGGCCAACACTTGACCCCAGTTCCCCCAGGATGGGGTCGAGTGAAAGTCAGCACTTTGGAGATCACAGGGTTCAGCTTTCCTTTGGGGTATGTGAGCTCAGAAGAGGTGTTTGACCTCCTGGAACCGCAGGATCTTCAAGTACAAGAATATGGGTATTTATATGGTAACAATTAAATAAGCCATTCTGAGTTCAGAACCTAGCACAGTGTTGACATGGAAAGTACTCAACCAATGCTCTCTCCCCTTTCGCTTGTCCATCTAATTATTCCTCCCAGGACCAGTTATGATAGAGTCAAACCCAGGACTTTCTAAAAGCTTTCAGCTGCCTAAAAATATATTCTTTACTATCTAATGCTAGCACTAGAGTGAGTTTTAGGTTAGAATCAATTAAAGTTGACTGTTCTGGCTAGAAGACGTTCTCTTATCGGTAGCGTATTTTCCATGTAACTTAGAGAGTGAGCAGACTGGTAACCTCCGTTCCTAACCTGTGAGCTCTAGGGCAGCTCATGTCCAAGGCTGAGGCAGCCAGAGGCCTAGGGATGAGGCGGGCAGCAGAAGGAGGGTGCTCAGGGTTTCAGAGTAGGAGGCCAGCCCAGGGGGTGGACAGACACTTCATTTACCTTGACCTCCCCCCGACCTTGATGTGATGGGTAGAAGGGGAAAAAGTCCTTCCCACAGATGCCAACCCTGGCAGCTGGCGAGACACAGCCAGGGCACCGTGAGATCCTTGGCATGCTCCCGAGGCAGAGGGGATGGTGTCAGCGTTAAGTGTGAATAATAAAAGGCCTGAATCTTCCGTGAGCTCTAGAGAGGGAGAGTCTGGAACTTGGCTCTATTTTTAATACCAATCTTCCGCAGCCTTGCTCCCCTCTCATATTTAAGGATGACCTCCAGTGCAAAAATACGATCCCACTGAAGTGGGAGAGCGCCGGGGAATTTCTAGCTGATTAGACTGGGGAGTTTTTCCTGTTACCACTACAGTTAAATAGATACTGGCAAATAGCATAACCTGCGGGGAACCAAGCAGAGTGGGCAAGAGCCTGGTCGGTTATAATTAGAAGTATACATCATTCCCCTTTCCCCAAAGAGCCAGAGAGTGGAAGTTAAAGGGACAGTGAGACACAGGACACAAGCAGCCTTGACGCAGCAACAGTTGACAGCCACCTTATAAATGACAGTACATTTTGCAAATGCAGTTAAAGCTCTTTCTCCCTAATTTTTACTAACATACCTTAGCTTCACTAGTGTGAGTCTCACAGATGAATATAGAGGATTGTAAGCCCAAGACAGTTGCACGTCAACAACAAATTACATTAAAAAATATATAGCCCTTTTATCTGAAGTTTGTATTGTGCCTGAATGTACTGATGAGAAAGATGATAATCCTGTCACTTAGGAAAAAAGGGAGATTAGTACATGTAAAACCTACACATATAAAAAGACCTGTTCGTTTCCCCTGGCTCTGATAAAGGTAATAGGAATATAAATTATTTATCTATAAACAACTTAACCTTTCCAAATCTTGCACTCTTTATTTGCTAAGTGAACATAAAAAATAAAGCCTGGGTTATTATTAGGGGGGTTAATAATGTTCAATAACTTTTAGCCCATAGCATTGGCTTTGGGTCCATCTTGGAGGAAGCCCCCCGCGGTGCAGGCACGCAGGCAAGCAGGACACTCAATATCTTACAGTGGGTCCTCTAGCGGGGCAACACTCTGTCCCATAAGGACCACTCTGGGGCTTAGGGATTCATTCCCAATTGCCTGGAGCCAGCACCAGAGCTGCGTCCTAAAGGAGGAAGAAGAGATAGTCAGACGGAACAAGCATTACACATACAGGGGGCAACCTGAACAGAGGTAGGTGGCACAAAGCACCACAGGGGATATGAGGACCTGAAAGGCTTGCGGGGCTGGCCCACAGCTCTCCAGGATGCTGGGAAGCTGACAGTGGAGAAGAGCAGTGGTGGGCGGGGAGCAGAGAGGGAGGGCTGAGCAGGGCCGGGTAAGTAGGAAACGACAAAGTAGGAAGATTGTTGTCACAATCTAAGTCACCTGAAAATGCTCAACAAACACTTTCAAGGCCCAGAGGTTTTGACAGAGAGCAAGTCTACATGATTAGGACAAGGAGGAAGAGGCTTGGGTTTTCTTGAATTTCTTACATGGAGCTATGCTTATGATGGCCAATGTGATCATGAATGTATTCTGTCATTTATTAGAAGTCAGCAAAAGCGGGGCCACCGATGATGGCTCTGCAGAGCTGCAGGCACCAGGCCGATGGCCTCACATTAGAACTCAAGAGGGAAGTTCAGACTGTACCCAACCAGTCTGGAGAGGAATGCAGGCAAAGGGACGGAGCTGGGAGCCTGTCCTGGGTGGTTTTCCCTGCATCTGTGGACAGATGGAACCTTCTTCGGGACTGACGACACACTGTGTGAGGGGACACTGGGCCAGAGAGGAATCTCGAGCCTAACCTTCCACACCCTCCCCACTATGGCGGGGCCTCCGCTGAGAAGAAGGGAGAGGCCAGCAGAATTGTTATATTAATGATATTAAAGGTATCAGAAATTCTCAAAGGAAAGAAGCTGTAGACATATGCATATCGGGGACTACTACATATTTTCTCTGTAAATGTTATCTGAATGGAAAGTCTTGGAAACATTCAGAGGTTATATGCACACACTCTCCTTAATAAGGATGCAAAGTAGGATTGGCTGACACCTCCGAAAACGCCTCCTTCTGGAGCGGATATGAAGTTGTTTCCAGCCTTGAGAAAAGAAGCAATGATACCTCCTTTGAAGCAGCTTTGTGCCAAATGTCCACATGGTCTTATAGCCCTTCCCATGACCATGTAAACAGGCAAGAGGCCAGTGAGTTGTTGGATTAACAGTTAAGCAGCAGACTGTCAAAGAGATTTCTTTTTCCATAGCAGGTCCATTGTGGGCAATGCCACTCACATAATACCTGAATTATCACTCAGTGACGTCAGTAGTCACACGTTTTATTTAAATTCAAATGAAATGAAATGAAAATTTGGATCCATTCAGAGTTTTATTGTTCTGTGCCCACCTGCAGGCCTGCTCACCTAACACAGGTGAGCGTCTCTTCTCTAAGATATGAAAAGCCACCAGGGGCCTCCGCCTCCTCAGCCAGGATGCCTGCATTTCCTTGTCAAATACTTTGCCAGTCCTTCTAGGTCTGGAAGAAAAACCCTTGTGGAAACTTTATGCACGCATAGTTTTCTGGGAGATGAAGAAAGTTGGACGAGGAGACTGATTGCATTAAGTGCTTTCTGGCGGAAGGAGCTCACATTCCCAGGAGAACGACTGGGACTCGGCAGTGTCCAAGCGCTCCTGAACAGCCTGCCAGGGCCATCGGGGCCGGGACGCCGGGCACGGCGTTTACTGTCCCCTGCAGACGAGAACCCTTTCTGCAAAGAACGCGATGCCGCGGCCGATGCAAGACAGAGCGTGCTATCACCTGAACTTTTGTTCTGAGAGCCGATCGAGGCCACTGTGTTCCCGAGCTAGGGATTCAGGGGTATCAGTAACCCTCTTACCTAATTAGAAGGGTCAAAGACTCAGCAAATGACCTCATCGCACTTAAACTTGATATTCGGCTCAGACTTGGGAGTTTCTCCCTATTATAATTTCATGCACAGCTATCACTGTGACCAGTTTAAAATGAGAATTTGTGACAGGAGCTTATTTTAAATGTCCTTGCCAGTCAGTGGAGATTCAGGACCATGGGAGGTACAGGGCTGCTGTTTTCTTGTAAAATGTAGATAATAAATATGTAAATCAGACTTTCTTTATTTATAACCTGGCAGGGATCGGACATGAGATAACAGCCGAAAAACACTATGTTATCTATAATATTAAGTGATTTAATACCTCTAAACCTCAGACACTGGGAAAATAGCACGAACAAAACATTTTTTTCCCTAGTAAACTTCTTGGAGAGCAATATTTAACACGCCTGTCAATTCTTTTGGTGCACAAGTTTGGAACTTGAAATGATATATACATTTTTGCCTTTCCTAAGCCACCTTGTACTTTCAACTGTGTCATGCTCAATTCTGTAGAGAAAAAAGCCAAGGTTGCTCTCTTCTGATAATTACCTTGCTGTCAGAAGCTGACTCTTCAACTGTGGCCCATCCTTCTTACTTTGTTATCAGGATGCCTGGAAATACCAGCAAAATCCCTCATACTCTTATTTTCTGCTGGGGTTCCAGGACCCCCCCAAGATGGAGGAAGCCCCTTGAGTCAGAGCTCCTGCTGCTGATGTCTGTGTCCCCAAGATCTATGTTGCCAGGAGAGTTGAGAAACGACCTTCCTGTCAGAAACGAAGGAACTCATTTCCTTCCGAGACGTGTTTGTCTCTGGGTCATCCAATTATCCTCGCCCGGGAGAGTAATCGCCAAAACATCACGTACTCTCAGAATTGTGGGAACTTCAGAGGTCATCCAGTCAGGTTAATACATAAGATCCCCTGAGGAAAGAGCCTTGGAAAGACAGAGATGGATCCCCACCTTCGACCCCTCAGCTCTGTGACTGGACCCTGGGCGGGTTTCTTCACGCTAAGCCTTGCTTTGTCAGCCACAAAGCAGAAATAACGATGCCCACCTTGGAGAGGAGAGGAGACCCCTGAGCAAAGGCTCTCACAGGTAAGTGGCACGAGGCAGGCAGGTGCTCGACAAATGTGCATTTCTGCCCCTTACTACTTTTTTAATCCAAATGAGTTTATTTTAAACTCTGGTCATACAGACGAGAGGATTCTTTCTCAAACAGTAAATGTGCATCTAATGGCTGATGATTTATACCTGTTGTGATCTATACCTTTCACCTGTGTTCTCTCATTCCTCCTGGGACGGAGAGCCAGTGGGCATCACCCACATTTTACACATGAGCACGTGAAGCCTTAGAAACGGTACCCCTGCGGCCTTCTTTCATGCCTCGTGTTCATCCTTTTAGTCCAGCTGCGTGTTTTCTTTCTCCCACAGCCCTTTTCTAACTTACACAATCACTACAGTTACTCTCTATGGCCTGTCTGTGCTCACGAGAACCTGAGCTCCACCGGGACAGCCATCTGGGCTGCTGCTTTCCTGGGCTAGCCCAAAGGCCCAGAAGAACGTCGGGCCCTTAGGAGGCAATCAATGTTTGAAGAGTGAGATGACCAAGCTTATGCCATGAGTGAGTGACAAAGAAGGGCTCCGACCAAGACGTCCAGGTTCCAGTCACCAACCAGCAAGGGCGTGCTACTGATGAGTATGAAAGAGTGTTGGAGCTGATTAGGATGGAGAGGAGAGGGCGGAAGGAAACAAAAAGAGAGGAGGAGGAAGGGAGGGCTGCGGGAAGGCGACAGGAAGAGACGTATATGGAGTGCTGCACGGACAGCGCAACGCTCTGTCCTCTGCTGCACAAGGCAGGTGTCGCCCCGCGTTGCGTCAGCACAGCTGCGTTGTCGATAAGGTCCCGAGACAGGTGATGGGAACAAAGTGTCTGCCCTCGGCTCCCTCACAGATTGGGCTCCACCCTGCCAGGCATTTCCACCACAGGACCCCTTTCAGAATGGCACCGTGACACTAGAGGCCTACTCAGCTCTAGACAGGACCCACAAGGGCAAGAGGAACAACACGGTTTTTACCTTGCAAACCCAGGATCCCGTCGCTGTAGGTGTGGGCAGTGCTCACTTAGACTGGCCCCAGAGGCAGTGTCACCGTCTGCCAGGACAGACACTCTCTGGGGACATTTTCGCATCTCCCTGTGTACTACTACTTAGAAGGAAAGACACTGTGGGGGGTCTGGCCAGGAAAGGGTGAAAACAGTTTCTCAGAAGCTGTATCAAAGTTCCAGGGAAAAGAGAAATGGGAATTTAAGCCATTTTGAATCTACCTAGGCAGTTTCCTAGAAAGGAAAGCTCACATACCATAACCCCAAACCCAAAGTCTGTTTCCAGAAACCTTAATTTCTACTATTTATGGAGACTTCTTGTGCCCAAACCACTGTGGGAAAAGTTCCTGTCTTCCTAAGTCAGCAAGAGTGAGAGCAGAATTTATCTTACCTATTTATCTACCTGTTAACTGTCTGTATCCTCTACCAGAATGGAAACTCCATAAGGGCAAATAATCCATCTCTTTCATTTCTACATACGCTGAGCATGGAATAACGCATGACACTCAATACAAGGTACTCAGTGAAGATGAGCTGAATCCACGATTCAATGGAAGGTCTCCTCTAGCTCTACTATGCTATCACTCATCTGTGTCAATAAGCATCCGCTGATTATTGGGAATCCTTATGATGGCATATTTTATTTCAACGCATCACAGTCTGCACAGCTCAGTAGTTCTAGAAAGCCATTCTTTTCTGTCAATCTAGGAAATCTCTTTTCATGAGACAGCCAGCGGTAAACTAGAATAGTCATGTACTCGGGAATCAGGCAGAACATCTATGGACCCAGTATGGGCCCATAGAACATTTTCAAATGTTTGCCATATATAGGCAAACACACACACACACACACACACACACACACACACCACCCCACCCCACCCCCCAGCATGGCATCTGTTTTCACAGAATTCCAGGAGGGCACATGGATGCCCCTTTCATCCTTATGAGAATGGGCCTTTGTAGCCAGGGAAAGGACCTGGTCTCAGTCCAGTGCAGCATTAGTAAATTCCTCGGCCAAAGATCAAGAACAGAGACAGACTGTTCTGTAAGACCCTTGTGTCTGGGTTATCAAACTCCTCAGTTCCCACGTCCGCTTGACCCCAGTCGCTGTCACAGGGACCGCGGCCAATCTCCATCCGCTGGCAGTCTGAGGTCCAGCCAACAGTGGATATCCTCAGCCCTCCATGCTGGCTTCCAGCGGGAGCAACTGGAGGCAGGGCCGAGCTGCTCAAAGGGTCACTGGCTGGGGTCATTTTCAGGGGACTGTCTTCAATTTATGTTTTAACTATAAAATAACCAAGTGCAGTATGTGAATTTTTACTGTTCCTGATTTTTTAAAAAGCTTTATGATTTTTAAGAACAATTGATGACATCTTAATATAGACTGGGCATTAGGTGATGGATGATACTAGGGACCGTTTAATACTTTAGCTGTGATAAATCATCTTGTCCCATAAAGGAATGCTCTTAGTGTCAAGAGACGTGTGCTGTAGTGTTTAGGGGGAAAGCATCAAAAATTACTTTTAAGTGTCTCAAGAATAATACACTAGCATGCATATGTGGATAAAGCAAACTCAACAAAATTATTAAAGCTAGGTACTGGGTACTACTTAGGCTGTCACTGACATATTCTTTCAAATAGTTTGAACATTTTCATATGAAGTTGAAAAAATAAAAGGCAGACCCAGACACCAGGATGCCAGGTTGAAATTCAAGCTCTGCCATGCAGTAACTGTGTGAAATCGGGCAAGTTACTTATGTTCTCTGGGAGTCAGTTCTTCCAGTGAATAATGATAATGGTGCCACTCTTGCTGTTTCAGTGTGAGCGTGTGTGCACGCGTATGTGTGTGAGACAAATAAGCTTCAGTGTCTAATTCAGCAGTCTTCATGGAGCCCATTTTTCACCAATAGTGCTAGCTCTTAATACATATTTCCAACTTGGATTTATTCTGGTCCTGAACCATTTTCTTCATACTTAACCTCATTAAAATTCACCCGAAACTTCTCTGTTCTGGGATTATAACCCCTTTCTTGATCCATCCCTTTCCATTTGGTTCCTTAGAGCCCCAGTGAATGTCCAGCCATTGGAAGCCATGGGCCTTTCTCTCTCAGCTGTCTCCTAGTCATTTAGGGAGATTCCAGAGTGGGCAGGCACTAATACTCACTGAGGGACGCCACACTTTCACTATCTCAGTTGACAAAAGGATGCTAGGAGTGACAGCAAAGTGATGAAGCTGGGCTCAGTGCAAAGTCTAATGTGGAGTCCCCAGCCCTGGCTGCCTACCTTTGGCATAATCCCAAGAGTTCCCCTCTTCAAATGGAGACGCAAGGGGAAGGTTCTTGAGTGGAGGTGTAAAGGGACAGACCATGGGAGCTAAGAACGCTGGGGGGCCTTGGGGGCTGAGTGGGCCCACGGGGCAGACCTCTCCTGCTACCTAAAGGCTGGAAAACAGGTTGAATAAATAACGAAAGAAACCGCAAGCCCCCATCTGCTCGCTCTGTCCACATCTAGAGAGAGGAAGGTGGCTACATTCAGTAGAGTGGTGGCATGGACCCTGGCCCCCTAGTCGCCTTGCCCAGACTCCACAGTTGAACTGGGGCGCTTCACCTCAGACACAGCGGCGCTCAGGCCTCCAGAGTCCCTTGGCTGCTCCGGCACCCTTTTTCCATGGCTGACGATAAGGTGTCCACTGGAGCGGGTAAAGGGAAACCATCTCGGGGAGGAATGTCGGGGCAACTTGGGGGATGGAGGAGATTCACAAACTGAGGAGGCAGAAAGAGAATGAGAGGAAAAAGGTGGCGGGGGCAGAAGAGGAGGAAAAGAGGCTGTGACGGAGACGCTGTGGAGGAATGAAGCAGCTCTGCCCCTGGTGACAGGGGCCCTGGGAAGACAAGCCAGAGGTAATGAGGGATGGATGATGCGAAGGCTGCCTGCCGGGAGCAGACGGCAGCCCAGCTGAGGACGCCTCCTGCCTGCCAGCCCCGGGCCGCCTTCTCCATTCCGTCCCCGCGGCTGCATGTGAAATGGAGACACGCACATGAAAGTCACCCAGTGAATATTAGAAAATGTTGAGATTCTGGGCAAATCCAGAATCTGGATTCGTGTAATACATTACTTTAGTATTTTACTCCGTTGTGTGCTACATCCCTTCCCATCATCTCATTTTGGGAGTGCATACATTTAGGGAAGGAGGCGGCCCAAATATAATGGACATCCCCAGACACGCTCACCAAGACAACCCACCCTAATAATGAGATACTGCAAAAATGGGGCTGGCACTCTTAGGATTGCTTTGAAAACCAAGGCAATGAGCCAGAATTTATTCTGACACAGAAGTGACAAAACAAATTCTTCTAGGCCCATGGCAACTTATATCTTTAACATATTTCTATTCTTTAGAAAAATTAGGCAAATCCATCTCTTCTCTTCAAATTCTCAACTAGGCTTGGGAGACTCAAGATAACAGAGGGAAAAAAATGAACTATTTTATATAGACAAAAAGTATTTTCTGTTTTCAGTTTACTCTTACTATCTGAAGGAGCAATGAAACTCATCAAGGTGTATCCATGCCTAAAAATAGTCTAAGCCCACAGAACAGATTTGACTTGATTTTTAGGAACTGCCCCAGAAGAAAATGGAGATCTAATTTCTTGACTTTTTGTGAACTGGTTTATTTTATGTGCATATTGACAAACTCAATATCCTATCAAGTTTGTGCAAAATCTTGATTAGATACGTCACTCTGACAGTATCAGATTTAAGCAAAAATGCTGAACAGGACAGAAAAGGTGGGTAGAGTGGGCACTGGACCCAGCAGCTTTAGACCCTGTACCCACGGTGGGTTTTTCTCTGTCATCATGCGCATAATCACTTCCTGTCTTGGTCTCTGTCCCTGCAACAGTGGCCTCAGTGCACCCTTCACACACGTCTGTGAACGCTCTGAGAACAAAGAATGAGTCAAACTTTGGAAACTTCCTGGAAGAAAACACTGCATGGTCTACCTGTAATTCATGATATGACGAGTTCTCCGTATGAACTCAGGGGCACACCACGGCCAGGCTACCACAGAGCACAGTTTATGGTCCTCTTGCTCTGAAACCACATCACCTTTTCCTGTTTTGAAAACACATTTACCTTCAAAATATTCTTTCTTATTTAAGAAAAAAATGATCATGTGCAAAAGTGGCAGAAACCAGCAACTGCACATCCGTTAAAGAGGGTCAAGATGGGGTCTCTGAACAGGCTTGTGCTGCCTGCTCCCTTTCAACAACCAACTGCAGTTCTTTCTTCTCATTCCCTCTTACAATGTCAAGGAGATGCACAGATAAACCCCTCTTAATATCAGTCAATCTCATCGATCTCATGTTAGTTTTTAGAATGAGAGCTGTATGGGGTGTTGCAAGCTTATTCAATTGCTAACCTAGTATTTGGAGATATTAGTGTTGACAATGTCACTGACATTCTCGGCCACTAGAAGATGTCTCCTAGAGTTAATAGAAGTAAAAATGTCTCCTTTTCAGGTAGCTAAAAATGGGGTCTTCCGAGAGAAAGACAAATATCATATGATTTCACTTAAATGTGGAATCTAAAAAACAAACCAGAAACAAACCCACAGATAGAGAACATTTTGATGGTTGCCAGATGGGAGGGGGACTGAGGAGCTGGGTGAAAGAGAGAAAGGGATTAAGATGTGCAAATTGCCAGTTATAAAAAGTCATGGGGATGTAAAGTACAGCACAGGGAATACAGTCAATAACACTGTAATAACTATGTGCAGCACCAGGCGGGTGCTAGACTTACTGGGTGATCGCTTTGTAAGTTATATGAATGCACAGTGTACACCTGAAACTAGTATAATATTGCATGTCAACTGTAATTAAAAATAAGATATATTAAATAAATAAAAATGGGGTTCAGACTCATTGGGAAGTGTTTCTCTTACCCTTTCAACTTCCTAGGAAACTTCAGAGACAGAGATGTTCAATGTGACCAAAGCCTTAAAGTGTTTCTTTTCAGCATCCTTCATGGTGGTAAATCTCTGTCCTTAAGTCTGGCTTTTTTGAGAAACAGCCTAAAGTCATTTAGAACAAATCTGGTATGAAATAAGAAGGGCAGTCATGCCAGTGGTGAGCATCTTATTCTGGTCAGAAATAACGCAAATAAATCAAGTAACGAGAGTGGCTTCTGGTCACCACGCTCTCTGCCATCTCCCCTCGCGGACCTGAGCGATGAGTTCCATAACTGCTTCGGGCAGGCTGGACAAGCAGACATCTATCCAGCGGGCACATTATTAAGTGCATCACAAAACAAGCTCACTGGATAGAGAGATGGCTTACCATGGCAGAAAGGATGCTGGTTTTAGAGGCAGGCCAACCTGGTTTAAATCTTAACAATCAATTGTGTGGCCCTAGAAAAATTATTTAAGCTCTCCGAATTTCCATTTCCCCACGTTTATAACGAAGAGCTTTCACTCCTGTCTCAGAAGGTATTGTGAGCATTAAGTCAGACTACTATGTGTTTAAGGGACCTGATATAGGGCCTGCCACAAAGCAGGTTTCCATTCACTGGTTATTACTCAGCTTCCAAGTCCCAGTCTGTCACTTCTGTCCTTTAAGAACAATTCCTAAGCTATGTCACCTCTTCGTCCTCAGTAGGTTGCTTATGTTGCTCTTATGGAGCACTTATTACCATGTGCTGTGCTTTTCTGTATGTGTCTTTACTCTCCCCTAGTAGGGAGTGACCTCCCTGAGAGTGTTTTGTCCATATTTCTATTTCCCATATCTAAGTACCCAGGACACAGGTGACGACTGATGCTCAGATAAATGAATGAATAGGTATATAAAAAACTGCAAACATTTCTATCAGTTAGGATACAGACCTAAGCTGTAACAGCCAAGAGACCCAACCATACAGTGGCTTAAAGACCATGGTTTATTTCTCTCTTTTGGACCTGTTTCCAGGTGAACGTCCGCGTAAGTGGGGTGGTTCTGCTCCACGCAGTCACTCAGGGAATAGCTTTTCCACGCATTGCTCCCCCTCCCCCAGAGCACTGTCATCGCAACCATTCCTGGGGCACAACTTCTACAGCTCACTGAGGGTGTGAGAAATGGGGGGTGTGGGCGTTGTTGCTAACAGACCGGGAAGTTACAGGCTTTTGCAGAGCAATGTTATCATTTCTTTGGCAATGTAACTGGATTTGCTTCTAGTGAGTTTCCCATGCCAGAAACCACTCACGAGTTCTTTCCTAGACATTATCTTAAACCTGCATTTTCTGTTGTATCTACCCCTCCTCCTCAGTTTCACAACTACACATAGTGAAGCCTTTTGAAATAATGTAAGTTGGATTAAAAGGCACCAGTTTTAATTGGACCCTTAACCAGTGATACATAGATACCTTTGTTTGACTGAAGGTTTGACTAGGAGATCTTAACAGGTCTTTGAAGAAGGTTTTGAACCACGGTCCTTTCTCTAGCTATTTGGGGCATAAATAGGATGACCATACAATTTATCTTTTATGGGAAGACACCTTTGAACATGTGAATAAGGACTACGTCGAGGACTGGCTCAAAGAAACCAAGTACAGAAGGAGCCGCCTTTTCTAGCACAGAGAAGACCTTAAATCCTGGATTCTCTCTCTCTTCCCTTCCATCTTTGCTTGGACACTGGCTAAACCTGGCTGGAGCTCCTGCTTTCTTGAAAAATCTTGCAAGAAGCAACCAACACAAACTAATCCTCTAGTTCTTTATAACCCTCTCTTCTTGAGTTACTGGCTTAGTAGGTATGTAGTCTCACTTGGCCAGGACAATGGGAACCCTCAGCAATAGCTGCCCATTAAAGGAATCCACACTGGTGGCCAGAATGGCCAGGCACTAGGACCCCTACTGTGGGTCATTGGCTGTCAGCCACATGGGGGCAATGTGCTTTTGGCACACAAGTGGCAGACACAAAGGTGGGGTGGATCAGGAGCTGCCTACCATCCATGCTCCAAGTTCCCTTGGAGATCTGAGTGACACACCTCGATGGCCCCCCATATGGGGCAGAAGGAAGCATAAACAAGTCTGAGTCCAACAATACCTAGCTCAACATCCTTATGGGGCATCTCTCCAATTATCCCTCTGAAGTAATGTGTTGCAAAAAACAAGAAATAACCATTTTGCCCTTGTATTTGTCTTTTCAAAACTTCTAAGGGAAAATATCCATCAAGAACATTATGCAAAAAATAAAAAGTACTTTCATCAAAAGTACTTAAATCTGATTAAAGAAGGCACAAAAGGTCAACTGAGATTAATACACTGGGTAACCTCTCTATTCCCTGAAAAATTCTTGGAATGCCAACACAAATTGAACTGCCTTGTTTTCTGAGTTTTGCTGTACTTCCTTGCCCTTTATAAAACAGGACTTTTCATATACATACAAAAGTGTAATAACTATGATAATAGCTAACACATTAGTGCTTATTAGGCAGCAGGCAATTTGCCAGGTACTTTATGTACAATGGCAGATTTAGTTAGCACCATGCCCATTGTTCTCATCTCGCAGTGGGGAAACTGAGGAAGGTTGGGTGGCTCACCCAACAGAGGAGGAAACTAAGACCCAGACTAAACTCCGCAGTTAGAGTGAGCCACAGACCCGGGCCGAAGCTCAGGTCTGCCTCACCCAGTAGCCCCTTCTGTCAACCCCGTGCCTCTGAGGTCTCTGCCATCACCCCAGCAGTGCACCACACGGGAGGATTCTCTCCTAGAGCCTCAGAGGGAATGCGGCCCTGCTTGATTTTACACTTCTAGCCCCTAGAAGAGTGAGATAACAAACTTCTTTGTTTTAAGCCATCAGTCCTTGGTACATCGTTAGGGAAGTCGTAGACAACTAATACAGCCACTATTTGTATGTGCCATTATATGTCAGGCATTGTGCTAAGCTTCAGACAGAACAAAGAATAAGACATAGAACTTGCAATCGGGCACTGACAACAGATATTGAATCCACGATTACACAAATAAATATTCAAGGCTGTGATGCACACAGAGGGTTCCCTGGCATGGGGAAGCTGAGGTGTGACCTCTTCTGGGGCTCAGCAGAGGTTTCCATGAAAAAGGAGCTTTAAAGCTGACACTGAAGGGTCTCAGAAGCTGCAGAGGAGGATTTGATGAGCATGAATATGAACAAATATTCTAGGCAGAAGGAACAAACACAACAACAGAAAGAGGGGGGCCCAGGGAAAGGCTGCGGAGAGAGCCAGGGGCCTGATTATGCTAATAAATGCCGGTCTTCTAATTCCAAGTTCCTTGTCTGATTCCCACCTCCTGCCCCACCTGAGCATTGGTTTCAAAGGGTCTTCACAGTGGCGAAGCAGTCTCAGCTAGAAGAGCTGGTAAGTCACATCACTCATCTGGGTTTGAACTTGGACATCAGAGGCCACCAGCATGCTGCCCTGTTCAGGTCTCAGTCATAGGGGCGCCAGGTGAGAAGAATGCTACTTGCTTTGGGCTGAGCTCCCACTTACCCAAACTCAAGGATCTTGAGAAGTTTTCCTTAGCTACAGCCAGATGGTCTGTAGCTTCAATTATAAGGGTCTTTTTTCATTTTCTTACATTTCATGACTATGAGCTCTACTATGTGAGTAAAGAAGCGCCCTAGTACAATATAAGAGGAACTGATTTATCATCCCCGTCGGCTAAGACATGGACGCCATCAGGACCCAGCGTTCGGGCCTTGGGGTTGCAAACACTTGGATTCAAATCTCAGCTCTTTCGCTTTCACCCTCATCTTCACCTTGGGCTTTCCACGGAAAAAGAGGAGAGAGAGGGAACAGCATCTACTTCAAATTAAAGTCCTTGTGAGGGTTAAATAAAATCACTTAGCAGAGTACGCGGTCTTTAGTAAGCACCCAACTGATGTCAAATAGTATTAATAGTGTTATCGTTAGCACGGTGGTTACCAGAGGCGAAGCGGGGTGGGGGAGGCAG
This sequence comes from Micronycteris hirsuta, assembly GCA_004026765.1. NCBI lineage: Eukaryota > Metazoa > Chordata > Mammalia > Chiroptera > Phyllostomidae > Micronycteris > Micronycteris hirsuta. The sequence goes on from PVJI01000505.1 coordinate 153,249, forward strand.
AAGAGGGTGAAGAGGGATAAATAGTCATGAAAGGAGACCTGACTTAGGGCGGCGAACACACAGTGCAATATACAGATGAAGCGTTATAGAACTGTACACCTGAAACCTATGCAATTTTATTCACCAATGTCACACCAATAAATTCAATTAAAAATACTGTTATTGGTGCATCAAAGCCTGCTACAGTAGGGGCACATGCTTTTAGATTTTTAGGTGACTAAGTCTGTTCACACATATTCTCAGTAATCAAGACCAAGCATGGGTAAGTGATTAGTGGCGGTGCTGTTAATTAACTCTCTCTAGTAAAGAGGGACCTTGGAGAACTCTGCACTTAAACAGCTGATTGCAACACAATAAGCTCTATTATGCAAAGGTTCTCATTGGGGGTCCTGTGCTTTCCACTCAGAGAAAACAGAAGTTAGAGAGCAAAAAGATCATGACTCCCCTCCTTTTTAATTAGCAAGCACTAAGAAGATGAACATGCATAATAAGGCTCTGCAGTAGTTCAGTGTGATTCCCATCATGCGTGCCTGGGGACTCTCTCCATCATCAGTCCTCCACACAGAGTAGGGCCCTCATGAAGTAGCATGTCAGCGGTGGGCAATGCTGGCATTTGAACTAAGCTCAGCCACTTCCTAGCTGTGGGGCATCTGGGGGGCACTTAACCTTCAATGAACCTTAGTTTCCTCTCTGGTAAAAGGTATGACAATGAAACCTGCACCTCAGTGCAGCTGTGAGAGTAAAAGGGCAGGGCATGTGATCGATGATGGCACTGGCCACTATACACTGAGAATTTAACACACCCTTGCACGTGGTAGCACCCCGCAAACATTTACCTTTGGTATTATCTGGGGGAAAATCAAACACCCAGTATAGATTCTTTCATTAGTGAGAGCTTGGGTCACAAAAGTTGAGGAGAGGGGACACCTTCCTTGTTTTCTGAATCAAAGATTAAATCTTCAGTCAAATAGGCTGCGTGAAATCGGGAATAAAACGGGTACAGAGGTGGTGATGCATCTGCTCTGAATACCAGGGGTCTGTATTACTGATTCTGTACAACAGGGTTGGTGTCCTGGGGACACTCGCAGCCTACCAACAGCCGAGCAACAAACCGAGGAGAATCGTGCAGTAGGGTAACTGCTGCAATGAGGAAGCACAGGCACCCTGGGATACACAGGAAGGTGCACTGCAGACTGCACGGGGAGTAAAGGAAGACTTTCCTAAGAGGTGTTGGATGAGCAGAGGTTCACCGTTAAACAAGAATGGGAAAGGCTTCCAGATGGGTGGTCAGTATGTGCGTGCATGGGAAACCACCCCTGAGACGTGTGGAAAGGTTTGAGGGATGGCAGTGAGCTCCCTGCAGAAAGCCTTATTCACTTCATGACTTGCAGTGTTTCTGAACAATGTTGAGGATGGTTTAGCCCCAAGGTGTGTGTTCATACATTCCACTGTGAAAATCGGCTCCTTTTCTGCCTTCCATTCTCTACTTACCAATCTGAAGTGCCCCATGGAAGCAGAAAGGAATGTCAGGCAGTAAAACCACAACAGAGTCAGCATCCCAGATCCAGGCACTGTGGACTGTGGAACCGTGACAGGGAATCCCGACCTGGCGCCCCTTGGCCCCCAGTGGGAGGTGGGCACTATCACTGTGCTGCCCACCTGGCTAGGGCAGCAGTACTTCCATCAGAAAGCATGGCCATCCCACTACAATGGCACATACTTTCTGGAAGGAAACTCTGAACTTTGATTGCCACACAATGGGCCATGAACCCACCGCGTTAGCAGTTCTTGTCCACCAGTGTGTTTTCCTCTGGTCCTCACGGCTGCTCCCGTATTGGCCACAACCGCCACTGCCACGCTGCCAGGGACACCCTCGCCACGGTGTGCTGTGTGGGGCACGAGCCCACTCACACAAGCAGCCTGATTTCTTGCCAATGCAGCTATGAATTTAATTTGCCTTTTATGTCCTTCTTTATATTGCGATAATAGTTACGCCCACAATAGGATTGTTGGGAGCATAAAATGAGTTAATACAGATAAAGTGTGTAGAAGGGTGCCTGGTTTATCTGGTGAAGCCCCTAGAAAAGTAGTTGTTGCTGTTACAACTATCCTCCTCATCATCCTTTTCTCCCCCGGCTGGCTGAGTAACTGTCACACTGAACAAAGCAGTGAGTCACCAGAAAAAAAAGATATGGAAGAACATAAACTGCTGAAATACAGTCTATCTAGTGAGACAGAGGGCTAATTAGCGCTCAGAGAATAGACTGTGATGCCATTTGAGTTTCCTATGGAAACACCAACTGTGCCTTTAAAATGGTGGCCTGTTGCACCTCGCTGGCCCTTTCCAAAATGCATTGTACTTGTACAACTTCTTAGAGACCAAATACTCTATGATCATAAGACATTATGGCATCAGTAATGGCTGTAACCCAGAAGGAAACAATCAATGTGAAACCTAGTATTAAATAAGAGCTGAGTTTTTGAAGAAAAGGAAGGAAGGAGGCAGCAAACTGTGCCAAAATAACGGGTTTAACCAAACCAGAAACCACATGACGAGAAAGATTATAGGGGTGCCAAAGTTGGACTATCCTTAGAGGACGAGAGAAAGGATTTGCTAATACGAGGGGGAAAGCAGGAGAAAGCAGCAGACGCATTTAAGCAAGAACTGAAATTTTCGAAGTTATCTGTGGGTGTGTTAAGGGGGGGCACCAATTTCATAGACCTCTAACTGGGAGGAACGTGAAACAAAGGTCAGGCAAAGAGAAAAGCACAGATGAGACCAAACTGGAGGCAGCAGTGGACTCTTAACTCTTAAGTGAGGTTCAAGAGTCAGAGGCTGGGAGATAAATTAGCATAGAAAGCCAGTCCTGACCAATCAGAGGGCGAGTTGCAAATGAAGGCAGGCGGCTCTAAGAACGATGACAGGAACAACTGTGTGGTGTGGAAGGGAGGAGCTCCCGAAGCAGTGTGATGGAAAGACCTCCCTGAGGAATGGGGGCTCCACCCAGACATATTTACTGGTGCCTGTGAAGGGCCATGTGCTGACATATGCTGCACTTGGAGAGATTAAACAATGACACCAACCACCACAATTATCTTTGCCGTCCTCCAATATCTGCCACTTCTAGTGACACCCAGAGAAAAGTGTCTGCTTTTCCATTGGCTTTACAGAAGATAGTCTATTTGATGCTCCCAACAGCACCCCTGGGGTATGGAGGGAGGATATTATTATTTTAATTTCACACACCAGGAGGTGCAAGCCCGGGGCAATGAAGTGAATGGCCCATTTGGCACTGAGGCCAGATGCACAGTAGGACTGGAGACCCAGCCTCCTCAGTTCTGCTCCCAAACCTGTGCAAGAGGCTAAGCCATAACTGGTTACCATTCGTGTTGATTAAACCCAGGGCATTTTCTGTGATACTTATAAATCCATATTTCTATTCTTTGCTTCCAGAACATTATTCCTCTACGAAGCCTGAGGCATTTGCACATTTTAAATTCTGATTCATTCAGTCCTTCTTGGGAGATAGAGTATGACACCTAATTCCCAAGTGGTAGGAGCTTAATGGAAAAACAAAAATATAGCAACTCACATTTCCTTATTAAAAAAAACCCTCTGACTTCCTGGTACAAAAGGAAATGTGAACTAGTAATGACACGAGGTTAGAACCAATAATGAAGTCCAAATATAACGAGAGAGTCCCAAGGAATAACTAAAATATTTCTATTCAAAGCCATTTGTCCGAAGGGTCCCAAGGCCAAACACATGAAAGTGAGGCCTGCCCACACTCAGCAGTCAAATAAACAAGATCAGAATAATGTCAAGGTTGGAAGTAATCCTGGAAAATCTGTCTCCACAACATGGCCAGTTTCCCCCGCTTCTTTTTGTAATTGCATTTTTCATGCCACAGGGTATAAATTAATTGATTTGGTTTGTCAGAAACTCTTAACTTCAGGGTTTTCCGGTTGTAACTTGTCTTCCTGAATAGATGTGTTTGTTTTCACAGGTTTGGTGTATACTTTCTAAGAAGAACTAGATCTCTTTCTGAAAAGGAAGCAACATGAACATAAACATAAAATTCCTTCTTTTTCTAAAGATCCCTATCTGTGACCGACTTCATTATTTCTACAGTAGAGGAGCCATCTAGACCATTACCTCCCACCCTCTCCTTCACTCAGCACCTCTCCTTCAGGACCCTGGGTTTCTGTCTTGCTCCCCTCGCATGTGCAGGAGGGCCTCCTGGCTTACCTGCTCCCATCCATTCGCCACAGGGCCACAAGGGAGTTGGTTCTAAACGCAGCTCTGATCATGTCATTTCTTTCCTTAAAAGATCTCCGTGGTTCCTCATCATCTTTAGGATAAATCTCAGGTCTCTTAGTTTGGCACGCAGGGTCCTTCAGTTTCTCATGGTGCATTCGTCACTGGTCCCATGTGCTTCCATGTCATTGTACATGTCAAATTGTCTGAGGGGAACGCCCTTTACATTCTTGTTTTCTTAGGCCTATGAACTCCTACACATCCCTGTATGAGATACCCCACCAATTTGTCCCTTACCTCTCTATCTCACCCTCACCACACAAAATGCTAATTTTCTATTTCCTTATCTATTTCTTCTGCTAGAAGACTACTGCCCAATATAGCATATGCCACAGATATAATTTAAAATTACCTAATAGCCACATTTAAAAGCATAAAAATAAAACCCCAGGTAATTAATTTTAAGAACATATTTTTGTAATATTTGAATATATTTTAAAGATTTTTATTTATTTATTTTTCCAGAGAGAGGAGAAGGGAGGGAGAAAGAGCAATGTATGGTTGCCTCTCACACGGCCCCCATCGGCGACCTGGCCCGCGACCCAGGCATGTGCCCTGACCGGGAATCGAACCGGGACCCTCTGGTTCCCAGCCCGCGCTCAATCCACTGAGCTCCACCAGCCGGGCTATTTGAATATATTTTAATAATATATCCAAAGTATTATCATTTTAACATATATACATTATTAACGGGACATATCATACTTTTTTTTTTCATATGAAGTCTTAGAAATCCAATGTATATTTTACACTAATAGCACGTCTCAATTTGGCTGCTAAATTTTCACCAGAAATACTTGATCTCTAGTTGTATTTCCTAACAGGTCAACAAGGAGACTCACTTTGTCAAGTTGTTCCAACCACACTTAAAAGTACTCCAGTATTAGTCTTCAATGAAATTTCATTGAAATTAAAGACAACTGCAAATTCAGCCTCTTGGTTGCACTTCAAGTGCTCGGTATCCACAGGTGGGCAGTGCCTGGGTAGTGGGCAGCACCAGCCTCGGTACTAAGGTCCACAATCCACGGGACAAACTCTCACTGCATTGGGTCCTGTAATGGGGCAGCCTCAGGGTATAAACAGCCCTTCCTCGCCCCTCCTCTCCTCCCCTCTTCCCTCCTCTCCCCTCCATGCCTCCAGAACCCAGGATAGAGCCTAGCACTCAGCAGGTCCATACATGTTTGAATGAAGGGATAGCTGGGAATGTGGGTTAGTAGTGAGGGCAAAAGAAATACATTCAAACTGGATTTTCTTCAATTGTCAATGAACATGTGTGAGTATAAAGAAGCCTCCAGATTCTCCTGAGTGACAAGAAGTTTCAAAGATAAGAGTAAAAAGAACAAAAATCTTCTAGCTGACTTTTTTAAGAACCCTGTGATTCTGAGTCCCACCTAGACTTCAACCACGCTGTAAAAAAAAAAAAAAAAAAAGAGGGGGGATCTCAGTGGCAGGCTGGTCCCAATGATTCAAAAAGAGTTCCAGAAATATGACAAGGGTTTTACAGTTTCTCTGGGACAATGACTGAGCTTTGAGAAATTCCATAATAAGCCTAAAAAGGAAGGATTTGAGCATCTAATTGTGCTCGGCCTAGAGGGCCATGTTAGAATAACACGGATGCTGGTGGCAAAGCCTCGCCTACTTGACCTTGCCATCCCTTGTGCGGGGAAGAGGCTCTGCCACAGCGATAACGGAGAGGCACTGCAACCAGGGGGCAAAGGGCGAAGGGAAGGGGCCCTGGACGTGGTGGGGGCCGGAGCCCTGGAACAACAGTGCATGAGCAGCTACAGGGGCTTTGGCCACACTGACGATTTACTTGGGACAAAGTGGTTATAAATCACTACCCTTTGCCTGGAAGGTATAACGGGTGGACAAGACGGAGAGCCTGTCACTGCTGCAGCTCCGCCACTTAGATGACTAGTTAGAACCTGACTTGGAGAGCGCCTGGGCTCGGAGGCACACGCGGCAGCAGCCTTGGCCCCAGATCTGTCCTTCCTGAAGCCAGCCTTGCCTACGACTCCGTGGGCTTGAGGCAAAATCTCTGAGACCACTTGAAGTTCTGGGTACCTTCCCAACAGTCATTTCTGCACTTCAGAGGACAAATAAAATGGAAACTAGAAAGGTACAAAGGGAACAAAGAGCTTTGGCCCACAGCACTGTCCAGGGCCACGGAAGTCCCTGAGAATCATCTGTATGTACCACTCTGGCCCTAAATGCAAAATAATCCACGCAGCCTCTTCTTTAGGAAATACCTAATTCTTTCCTGGAGGCACTGACCACTCAGTAACTGTTGAAGATAAGGAAGGACTGAGATCTTGTGAAGCAAACAGTGTCTAATATCTGTCACTTCCCCTCCCCTCCGGTCCCACCCTCAGGACAAAGGCGCCCATTCCCCGAGCTTCCAACGGACTGAAGTTCTGCCCAGGAACTGCCCTCAGCTTAATGGAGCTGCTTCATCTGAGGTCACCCCCACTGCCCCATTGCTGGGGTACCTTACATCAAGTACTGGGTCCGCTTGGGGATGCAAAGACCCAGCCCCACTGCCTGAATTCAGGATAGCTCCGGAGGGCCAGCCCAGCTCTCAACTGGCTGAGGCCTTGGTCGGGAATGCATCACAACTGCAATCGCCCCTCAACCCAACCCCACTTCCAGCCTCCCTCCCCGCTAGCACTGAAGCACATCATCTCTGCTCTAGCTGAGCACCAGATGAAGTATTTGGCTCAAGTTAAGGCCCATGATATAAGAAAAATACCCTTCTTCAAATTCTAGAATCAGCTTCCCTGGGGAAGGATGTCTCTAGGCGCCCAGTCTCCCAAATCGTGCTGTGGAATAACACCTGGCAGGGGGTGTCTTTCTGTGTGCGATGAGGCCCTTATAGGTGAATCCGTGTACCTTAGAAGTGTATACACTGTGACTTCACTATAACTTACATTACGGTGTGTCACCCTCATTAGACTGTGAGCTCCTTAACGAAAAGGATTTCTGGCTCAGGGTCAAGAACATACAGGTGCTCCATATTTCAACTGAACCCAAAGGGATTCCTCGTTCCCTGTTTATTCTTAAACACTGGCGTCCTTTCCAGTCATTTACCTTTAATGGTCTGAACCTTTTCAAAGCCAAAGACAGTCTCTCATTTTAACAGCTACTGTTTGGACATCTCATTTGTGCCAGGCACTTGGGAGTACAATCTGCACAAGACAAGCACAGTCGCTGCCTTCATGGAACTTACATTCTAGAAGGGACTACAGAGAAAGTCCGAAACCCACTGCTATGTGGTTACGGTTGTGGTAAACTCCTCTCTATACACGTGCATTGCAGAAGGAGAGTCTACAAGGACAAGACCCAAGCCAGTCTGGGAGTTCGTTAAAGGCTTACTTTGGGAAGTGACATTTCAGCGAAGGCTGAAGGTTCAGTAGAAGTCACCCTAAGGCCAGGGGCAGAGGAAGGACTGCTCCAAGCATGGTGTGCAGGTGGAGACGTGGGTGTGTGCCTGGGCAAGGAAATACAGAAGAGGTGGCTCCAGGCTGCACCGTGAAGGCAGGAAGCGGACCGCTCGGGAGAGCCATGCCAAGGGTTCGGGATGTTAATGCAAGGCAAAGGGAAGTCACTGAAAGCTTTTATACAAGACAGTGACCTGATCAGATCTAGATTTTTTAAAACACTGCTTTGGCCCTGCACTGAATAGGCTAAGAGGAGCTCTGGGAGCCTGATCAAGACTACCACAGTTGTAGGGGGACAGAGATGATGGTGGCTTGAGAGAAGGCGAACTTGAGAGCTATTCAGAGGTGCCTCAGCAAGGGTTTGGAACCTGACTGGTTCTGGAGAGCAAAGATTTGAAGGCAGACACTGGGCATGGCCACGTCTGGGACCATTTTCTTCCAAGTCACTGTGAGACCTTCCAACTCAGACCTTCGAATGGTTGTGGAAGTGACACGACTCAGCACCGTAGTAACAAGCACACATCCTTGCACACAAAGAGTGTTCTTTGAAGTTGGATACAGCTCAGCCACAGGAGAACGGGGTGTCCGCAGAGCTTAAGTTAGCATGAGATGGAACAGTGATGGGAACAGCACACCGCGCACACAGAGGCCCTCTACGCTGGCTTAAGCTCCGTGTGGGCATGACTGGAAGGCTCCACAGCTACATGTATGCTTGGTGAGACAGAGGGTAGTTTTGTAGTCTGATCAGAGTCACAGAAGTCGGCTGGAGAATGGCAAGCTTTCAGTTCCAAGTTTTCATTTCACTTCCCTTAAAAATAATTCAGCTCCTGTCTCTCCTCAACATCACTTGCAATTATGAAAATTGAGAGAAGAGCAAGAATGAAATTCTATTTCATGTCACTGAGAAGCATCGCCTTTACCACCTAAAACACACAACTTGCCCAGAAGGCACCAAGCAGGATCTAAAAGTTGACACTATCGCTCTGTAACTATGGTGAGAGGAGTCATCGAAAACAAGAAAAATATTAATTGTGATAGCAGCTTCTTATTACAAACACTCTGTACTGGTGTCTCAAACCATGCGATACATATATTAATTCAACAGATATGTATTGAACAAATTATACGTAAGTGAAAATTTATGAAACAATGCAAATTTATGACAGAATGGAAAGCTTCTAAAGGAGGATAAGCAAAGAGAACAAAACAATAGGAATTCAGCTATAACTGGCCAGGCAAAGAAAAAGGAAAATAGCCCGACTGGTATGGCTCAGTGGGTGCAGCTTTGTCCTGCAAAGCAAAAGGTCGCTGGTTCAGTTCCCGGTCAGGGCACAGGCCTGGGTTACAGGCCGGTCCCAGTAGGGGTGCATGCAAGAGGCAACTGATTAATGCTTCTCTCTCACATACTGATTTTTTGTGGTTGGCCTAGGTAGGGCTATGTTATCTATGTTAAGGCGCTCCCTCTTTCCTCTCTAAAATAAATACAATCTGTTTTTAGAAATGGAAAATAAAGATAGCAGTAACTCTTGCATCCTTTGTTAAACTGGCGGGGGCAGCGTGGGAAAGGCTCCAAAGGAAGACATGTGAGTCCTATACTATGATGCGTTGGAAGCCTCAACCTTAGGTCCCTCCTCTGCAAACTGCTCGCAGTAACTGAACTGCCTGAGATCCGGTACGTTCCCTTCCATTCCTGAGGTTCAGTAAACATTACTCTGAGGTTCGTTTTCCGTGCATGTGACATACTGAGGCTCACAGGCCAGTGGATTAGACTCTCTGAAAGGCGCAACTGCTTTGGCACTGGCTTCACCACCCCCAAGCGAAGTATCTGGCAAAGACATCACAACAAATATAATCCCACTTTCAAAGTAAAGAGACACGGTATTACTCCTGTTTTAAATTAAGCACAACCTCATTGGAGTATTGCTTAGGAAAAAAAATGATGTAAGTATGTCTTCCCAAACAATGCGTTTTAAAGAATGTGCATGATCAAAGGATGCTGACAGAGGCACTGGAAAATTCTGTCACTCCTGATTTTGAAGGGCATTGCTGACACAATCAGAGAGAGCCCTGGAGGCAGGCTACAAACTCCCATCAGCCATGAGAACGGACGATGAAGGCGCCGGCCTGGGGTGACCCACCTCCTACGGGGTGTGGACTCTCCTCAGAACCCCCGGCATGGCTGTCTCTTAGAGCAACTTTCCCAAATGAGTCGGAGGAAAGCATTCCCAATTTCTCCATTCTGCCGCGGCATTTCGAAATCAACTTTGGCTCATTTTTCCAGATGTCGAAACAGCAAGACTGATTTTTCGTGACAACGTGCTATATTAACCTCTCGTGAGAGGCAGTTGCTTTCTGTGATTCAAAGATTGAGGGGAAAAAATCAAAACAAAACCTCGTATTTCGGAGGCTGTATGTAGGCCAGGTCTTAGCTTTCATAGGCCCATCTGCCTCTAGGACTGAATCTTATCTGATCATTTCCATGGCAACAGCTGTGGGATTAGAATAGGATGAAGGTTTAGGAAGAATTGCTGGAATTCAGTCCTCCACAAGTGAGGATTATTTAACTACACACTCAGGTTACCATGGAAACGCAAATTTACAAATCAGGCAGGATTTTTGTAGCTCAGTAGCACAGTATTATATTCTTAGGGCTGCTTCAAATCCCCCAATTCTGTCTCCTTTCTCATCATGGGGGAGATACCCTACCAGATACAATTTAATTTTCCCTCATATACTTTCTCTTGTAATTTTTAAAGCAGAAATATGAATAGACTAAGACTATGGCCCAAATAATTGTCCTTAAAATGCTTTTCTACTTTATTTTTCTGCTCTGCAAAATGGGGTAGTTTCAGTCTCTGCTTTATTGAGTTGTTCTGAGAAGCAAAAAAGGTAATTCTTATTAAGTGCTTATTAGTGAATACTTAACACAGGTAGCCACTGTGATTCTCACTGTGTACCTTTCAGAATAGCACAGGGTCAGAGCTGGTGCCAGTGGACAGGGAAGCCTCCCCAACAGGCCTGCAGACCTGCTCTTGCGTGCGGCCTGCAGGAGTTTCACCCTCCCCCCTGCATGGTGGCAACCAGCTGTGACTGAGAAGCAGCCAGCCCCGCCCTGGGTGAGGTGTGACGCCCCCTGCGAGCTCTGTCTCCCTGGCCTGCTGCACACATGCAAATAGTGATCACAACCCTAAACCAACACCCTCATTTTGTAGCCGAGGAAGTACACGTCCAGAGAAATTCAGTGCTGCCACCTACCTGATACTCACAAGCCGCCCCCTCCCAACACAGCTGAGCCTCAAACCTGCATTTTTTAGAATGCAGGCCAGACCTTAATCTGCTCAAAAGCTTAAAAACAGGGAGTATTTTCTCTTCATCTGTTGTCACTTCTGGGCCACTTACGTTAACGAAGTGTCACAACTCTATTCCAGCTCGGGCTGGGGACCTGACCCTGAAAGAAGGCAATGAGACGAAAGGAGATGCAATCTGGGCCACTTCCAGTTGCAGAGAGTGTCCGACAACTGGGTGCAGCCTGACAGAGCGAGTGAGCTCAGCCCTAGGTAGGTGTTGATTTTCTATTTGTATGCAGTCCTTTCTTAAGAGTGGCTGCCCTACATCACAGCTGAGACCACATCTTTTTTAGCTGTATTGAGCATCTTCAAGAAAATGAAAAATGTTCACAATATTATTCTAGCCATGGTTTTATTGGCTCCCTGCAAATTGAAAAATAGCTACTCGGTATCTGCCCAACTCCATGGCCTTCCCCGCCCCTCCACACACTCACATCCTCAAAGCCTCACTTGGGGCCAACACCACCTTCTGCCACCACTATCCCCACCAGCCACTTAAGTCCATGCACAAACAGGAGAAGGCCAAAGCTGTGACTTTTCTCAAGGTTAAGTAGGAATACAAAGAGAGAATTGGGATCATCCGTCAGATCAGAACGTGAGGTCAGAACGTGAGCTGATTCTAGGACAAGACAATAATAGGTCATGTGCATCTACTGACTGCATCTCTGGTGCAGGACTTGGAGCCCCGCCTTTCAAAGAGAACTTCAGAGACCGGAGAGCAAGCATCTTCCCATGAAGAGGGTGGAGTGCTTAGAAGAAACTAGGTCATTACAGCGTTAGCACAGGCCTTCAGCCTAAGCAGCACTTGGGTGTGGTCAGAGCTACGGGCTGAGGGAGCATGAAAAGTGTTCTACACTGAGAGAGCTGTTAAAATACACATTGATGCTGACATTCCTGGAGGACTGGATTGTATGTGGGGTACTATTTTGTAGGGTAACCTGGTCACATTTGTCAATGTCCAAAGCCATATGAATGAATACTTCCTAGTAATTATCTTGCATCAACACACAAAAATGTTGATTGTAGTATAGTTTGTAATGGCAAACCCTAAATAAAAATCACCCACATCTGGAGACAACTTAAATATCTCTTAATAGGGAACTGATTATATAAATATGGCATAAATACTCAATGAATACTATGCTGCTGTTAAATAGATGTAACTGGTCTATATGTGCAAACATAAAAAGAGCTCCAAAACGCACCACTAAATGAGACAAACAAGATGCAGAATGGAGTGTGATCCAATTTGTGTAAAAATATGGGCACCATATGGACACAGGCTATGAATGTGTAAACAATTTCTAAGGAGACCCATAAGAAACTGTTGACAGCAGGTACTTTTCAGAACTCACTGTAATTCTTAAACTGTGCACATGTATTCTCTCTTAATGAAAATTGGTCTATTAGAAAATAACGGGAGGGTTTCGGTCGGTGCAGCAGACCAACAAAAGGTTAGGGAGGGGGAAGGAGGGAAGAAGAAAGAGAAGCAAAGGACTACTTTAATTGGCAAGAGTGAAATGATCTCTATAGGGTCTTTGTAAAAAAACATCTAACAGCTTGGTTGACATCTAATTTACATACCATAAAATTCCATACCATTTTAAAGTGTAGAGATCCGTGGTTTTTAAGTATTATTTATAGGATTATGCAATCATCGCCATAATCTAACTTTAGAGCATTTCATCGCCTCAAGAGAAACCTCCTTCCCATTAGCAGTCACACTGCAGTCCCGGCCACCTGCACCCCTGTCCCCCAGCAAACGCGCATTTGCTCTCTGCCTCTACAGATGTGCCAGTTCCGGACATTTCATATCAATGGAATCATACAGCATGCGGTCTTTTGTGACTGGCTTCTGGGCACCTAGCATCAAGTTTTCAAACACGAGATCTAATTTCTGATTATCCCAGAGTGTGCACTTATGGCTCACTCCACTGAAAAGCGAGGCGATGATCCCGTCCACGGTCACCTAACCTTGGGAAATGCTGCGTACTCCATACATGTCATGGGGACTGGAGACTCTGAGAAGTCCTACTGCAAAGGAATAAGCATGGCTTTGTCAAAGTCAGCCATTCCAACTGTTTTCAGGTCCCAGTCCTGGGTGGAGAGTCCCTTCTGTGTGTGCAGGGCAGAGAGGTGACCAAGAGGAGAGAGTCACAGCAGAGAGCAGAGATGGAGATTTGGAAAAGGGAGGTAAATCCATTCATTATGCAAAGGTTCATTTCACTGTAACAATTTCCCCAGAGAAGTCAGGTTTTAAGGATCCTGTGGGTAGTTGGCTGTCTCCCAATAATCCTAAACAAAACATTCCTCTGCTTCGCGAACACACTGTCTCCTCCCTGCATGGAGCCTGGGGCACTTCAGACTTTTAAACAGCATTCTATCATCATCTACACAGAGACAGCTCCTAGACACATGCTGGAGAGTTTGTGGAACCCAAGCCAAGCCTTCTGCACCCTTGGCTGAACAAAGTGAGGGTAGAAGCTCTTCGTCATTGCTGTGGCAGAGAAATCCATTAAAATGCCAGTCGGCTTGTCTCTTGGCTGAGGTGTTCCAAAGTGACCTGCCTAACATCCAGAGGAGGAATCGTTTAGTCAAGATCTAAAATAATGAAAGCATCAAGTTTGAAATATTTCCTGCACTTGGGTCAATGGAATGTGTTTCTTAGATGCCAAATGCAGTCACTACCTGCTAGAGATGTGGGCCGGGGAACAGCCTGCAGCCCACCAAGCTCTTGCTTTTAGTCGCTTTTCCTTGGATGCAGAGTACTTACCTCAAGGGCCATGTCTTACACCTCCCCCTTTCCCTGATTATGCTTAACCCTCTGTTACGGCCACGCACGTGTTCAAAACCTGTAGCACGGAAGGCTGCAGAGATGATGTTTGAGAGCATCCACTGGGGGACTTCTGGATACCTCGTACTTTGGGTGTGTTATTCTTCAGTAGGCTTCCTAACTCCATGAACAGCCATGCTACCCTGTACTTCATTTTAGCCTCTTTGCTTTCAGATCGGTTCTTTAAAATTCTTGTTCTAGGCATCACGCTAAGTGTCGTTCGTTGCACAGACGGATGTGGCACAGTCCCTGCCCTTGAGGCTTATTCCTCAATGAAGGGAAGAAATACCAATACCTGCATGTTCCACAGAAGACTGCAGGGCCTCTGGCTGCACAGTGGAGAGACACACAACTAAGACTTCGAGGATCTAAGACAGTTTGTTGGGGGAAGTGAGTCCGAAGGAGGAACAGGAGTTCCCAGTGCCAACAAGAGGGGAAGGGCATCTCAAGGAGAAAGAAGTGTGGGAGGGAAGGCACAAAACAAAGTGGGCAGCTGAGGACTACCCGCAGGCCCCTGGGGTGCAGTGGTGTGGGGTGGACAGTGTGAGTTATTCCCACAAAGCCCACTGGTTAAACATGAGTTTACCTTTTATCTGCTCATTCAACTGTAGTATATTTTAAGGCCAACACATCATAAACACTTTTTAGGCATTTGTAACTATTATTGTTACTAATTGTAAGACTTGCATTAGTGTCCGATTATACTACACACTTCCTTAGGAAACAGGGCTTTTGAAACTGTCTAACTCGATACTACGGCAGGTCCTCGAGCTGTTTCATTCCACTTGGTTTCCTTATAATGTTGATGAGATGCCACAGGAACTCACGGGCTAACCGGGTTTCATTACACATCACTGTACTTAAATGCAGAATCTATCCATAACATGGAGGACTTACTGTATTTTGAAAATAGTTCATTTTACATAAAATATTTTCATTTTCTTCTTTCAGATGGTATACAAACACTAAGAGTCAACATTTAATCAGAACTTCATTTCTGCCCAAAATTTTATCTATCTACCTACCTACCTATCTAGGTGGAAAGGGGTCTAGATAAAGCATCTCTGATCAGTCCCTTGAGTCCTGGGTTTACACAAAAATATCTTTTAGAAGCGCAGAGGAGAAATCAGGGCAATGTAAGTGTGTCGAGTGATGCTGTAATTGTTCTCCAATGAAGTGATGGGTGAAAGCCCAGGCTTTGCAGTTAGACAGCCCCAAGTTCAAGTCCCAGTTCCACCACTGATGAGCTGTGAGAGCTTGAATCTGGAATCTCTGAGCCTCCTCGTTCTCACTGATAAAATAAGACTAAAGCTATTCTGAGACTTAAGAAAATACTTCTAACGCACCTAGCATTAGTCTGTTACACAGCGAGCCTTCAATAGATACTCGCTATTATTAAGCATCATTATTATTATTCAACCGCTGTCTGTTGACGTGGAGAAAATGATAGCAGAATTTGGAGCCTAATCTCCTCTACAGCTTATTCTTTAGAAAAATAATGGCAAAGGGCAGGAAGAGGATGGGCCATTTGTCAGGACCTGGCAGCCAATCAGGGTAGAGGCATCCATATGTGAACATTTATTGAGCACCTGCTACATGCCAGGTACTTTCCTAAATATTGCGGGTATAGCAATGAACAAAACAGGCAAAAATGACTGCTCTCCCAAACCTTACAATCGAGTGGAGAAGGAAAGAAAATAAAACTTGAGTAAGTAAGGCATACAGTATGCCAGATGGTGGTAAGTGCTGTGCTGGAAAATAGAGCAGAGATGAAGGAGTGTGCATGCTAGAGTTTGGAGCAGGGTTTGTAATTTTAAGCAGGCTGGTCAGTGCCAAAAGCTCTCTGTGGAGGTGATTCAGGATGTGTACACATTCACAGACTATCCTACAACTCAAAGCAGAAATCAGGAGCCGGAAGGTGGGCACGTGGGTAACACTCCCAGACAGTCTCCTTGGAAGCCATTCAACTGACGTTTCCCACATGAGGTTTTGGTTGTTCTTGTGCACCGTGGGTCAGTCAGTCCCTTTAGAACAGGGCTGTGGGCACACAAGTCCTGTGGCACCTGGGCATGGCTGTGACCTGCTGCCATCTGGAGCACACTTGGAGATGAGCTCCAAGTCAGTCAGTCAGAGACAGCAAGGAAGCTGCTAGGCACAGCCCACGGTGCGATGGAATTTACTCCTTTGCCAGAAGTCACTATTCTCTTCTCCACTGAGGAAAGCAGGAAATCGTATTCAGCGATGTATCCTAAGAGCGGCAATTAGAGAGGAGAGAGCTGTCTCTGGTGGGACTTTCATTCCCCATGGATTTCCCCTTCTGGGGGAAGAAGAGGCAAGTGGTAATGCCAAGGAGGTGGCCCTGTGATTCCTTCCTCTCTGGCCTCACTTACAGAAGTGGCTTCATCCAGTGAAGAAATATCTTCACAACATTCCAAACTGCCTTTTCTGCCCAAGGTATGAAGAAATAAAATGTTACTCAAAGCTGTGATCTCCGTACGGAGATAAATGCTTAGCTGGTATCTCTTCCTCAGAAGTAGGTTACATTTTTTTCTGACTCATCAAGGGGAACTGTCTCTTAGGTTGTTCTACTAGGTGCCAGATCGAAACTTGACACAGATATCAGTTAGGAATTCGTTTAGCTACGAGCAGCACGACACCCAGTTACCAGGGAACTGAATGAAGAATGCATCTAATTCCGTGAAGGCAGACTGTGAGGGGCAGGTGTGAGGCACATTCATGCTACCAAGACCCCTGACTCTTGTGCGTTTTTGTCCGCCATCCTCAACCTGTTGAAGTGCTCAGTCCTCAGACCTTTGCCTCTTGATCACAAGGTCAGTCAGTATCCATGGCAGGAAGAAGGAAAACAGGCAGCCCAGCTCCATCTGTTCTTTTTATCAAGAAAGCAAAAGCTCTCCTACCAGCAGCCCAAGTGGACTTCCTCTTATGTTTCACTGCCCAGAACTGGCACCACCCTGTCCTTCTCCCTGTGAGGGAGACGAAGCTGGGGTCTGAAGCAATGGTTCCTAAACCGAGTGAGCGTCAGAATGCCTGGAGGGGGTTGTCAGCACACAGACTGGGGGGCATCTCCCCTGGAACTGTGACTCCGGGGGCTGGGGCAGGCTGAGAACTGCAGTGCTAACGAGACCCCAGGGGAGCTTCTGCTGCGGCTCCAGGGGCCCAGGTTTGAGAGCCAGTGGTTGAAAGGAAGTCTTTTGTGTTTTTATTGCACTTCTAAGCAGACCCTTATTTGCCTTCATGGAACTTCTGTAATAACCTCTTACCTGCCTTTCATGTCAGATATGATTGCTATATTTACAGTCCTAAGTCCAACCATTCATTGTTTACAATTTATGCTCCATTTATACAGAGCCCATAACAAAGGAGCTTATAATGATTCAATTGTATTAGACTAACATCTCGCTGAGAATAGTTATCAAATCTGGTCAAATTTTAAAAATAGCTATGTAAAAGGATCACAAATTAGTCAAAACAGCCAGGACTTCAGAGGTTAAAGTTCAAGAAAAAATGAGAAATGCACAGACAAATTCTTCCAAATATTTAAGGAAGAGAGAACCCCAATGTTACACAAGATCTTCCAGACAACAGAAAAAGAGGCAGGGCTTCTCAACACATTTTATGAAACCTGCATAACTTTGATACCAACCCTGATGAGGACATCATAAAAGAAAAAGACTATTTGTTAAGATCTCCCAGGAACAGAGAGGCAAAGGCCCTAAGGAAAAATAAGAAAGAACAAATAGAATCCAGCAATATATAAAAAGAATAATACACCACAACAAAGTTGGAATCCAGGAATGCAAGGTTAGTTTTAACACTAACAGACAAAAGGTGAAAAGTGATCATATGATCGCTTTAATAGATGCATAAAGATCACTGCATTAAACTCAGTCACTGACCATAAAAACACTGACCAAAAAAACTTTCAACAGACAGGAGTAAAAGGAAACTTCCTTAAGTTGATAAAGTATGTCCACAGACACTCTTTCACAAATACCCCATGCAATCCTGAAAGTCAAACTGGGGTCGAAGACAAGGGTGCGCTCCGTAACCATTTCCATTTATCATCACACTGGAGGGCCTCCATAGCACAAGGCGGCAAAAAGAAAGCAATGAAAGCTACTATCAGAACTAAAAAAGTAGAATTAAAATGATAATTGGTCACAGATGACCTGACAGTGTACAAGTATATACAATTAAGAGTGGGGCTATATATTTAGCAAAGAACACATATCAAGAACATATGTAAAAGAGGGCTGGCTTTAGCTCAGCGGGTACTTCGAGGTTCAAGCATTACTTCAAGAACATATGTAAAAGAGAACATCTAAAAATCAGTAAGAAAAGACATCCCATGGAAAAATGAAGAACCGGACCAGACTTGTCGGCCTGTGTTGACGAGGATTTGACGTAACTGGAACTCTCACCAACGGCTGCAGGGAGCGTTAGCCGGCATGACCACACTGGAAACCCGAGCACAGGCGTGCTCTCTGACGCAGCAGCCCTACACCTAGATGGGCCCAGGAGAAATGCGCTCCTGTGTGAGTGACGCAGCGTCCCCAGCAGCAGACCCTGAGGTGAGGACTGGTGTTCAAGCGATGTACTACGGATGCACTTCCAAGGGTGAGTCAGGACAGAGGTGGGGAAGAAGGCCAACAAGGCTGTGAGCTCAGGCGAAGTCCTATGAGAGCAGCTGCAGCCTCGCCTTGCGGGGGAGCTGTGCTCTGTGCCTCGGAATTTATCCTCCTGTAAGGCGAGGGAGCTAGCTTTCACACACCCGCCGAGGTCAGGCTTTGACTAAGGGGGTGCAGGTGGGACAGGGAGGCAATGATTTAAACTTCCAGGTACTTCTGTCTCTCTTCCTCCGTGGTCTCAAAAGCAAAGGCACGCACAAGCTGGAGGAGGGTCACACAGGGGTCTGGGCGCTGAGCTCCAGACATGTCTACTCTAGGATGTTTACCAAAAATTATACACAACAATTGCATGACAATATTATTGCAATAGGCAGAACCTGTAAACAACCTAAAAGTCCATCAGGAGTGAAATGGATAAATAAATGTGAAATAATCATATGACAAAATACTAAACAGCAATGAAAATCAGTGATCATGGGTCAACCTCTGATACACCCTGAAAAAAAGAAGGCAGACCCAAGGAGTGCATACAGTATGCCTTCATCTATAAGAAGTACCGTATTTTTCAGATTATAAGACACACTGGACCATAAGACGCACCTAGGTTTTAGAGGAGGAAAATAGGACAAAAACTTTTGAAGCAAAAAGTGGTAAAATATTTCATAACATAAATAACATAATATTTCACCAATGTAAATGTAAACAGCCAAGTAAGCTACATTTGGACTATAAAACGCACCATTTTCCTCCCAAATTTGGGGGGGTGCATCTTATAGTCTGAAAAATACGGTATACAAACAAGCAAAACTAAATTTTGGTGACAGACGTCCAGAGAGAGGTTACTTTCAGGGATGATGGCTGAGAGAAGGCAGGAGGGGACTGTGGGGACTCAGCTCATGCGCTTTCTTGGCCTGGATTTTGGTGAGAAGGATGTGTTCACTTCTAAAACATTCTTTAGCAGGACAGCTGAGATTTGGGCACTGTTCTGTGTGTATCTTACACGTCAATAAAACATTTACTTTAAACAAAACTAAAAATAACAAAAAAAGAGAAACAAAACTCTGACTGATGTTTATAACATTCTCGTTTGCCAAGTATGTGCCAAGTACTGTTGCCCGTGGGCTCTGAGGGGTCCGC
The DNA here is from genome assembly GCA_004026765.1 of Micronycteris hirsuta. NCBI lineage: Eukaryota > Metazoa > Chordata > Mammalia > Chiroptera > Phyllostomidae > Micronycteris > Micronycteris hirsuta. The sequence goes on from PVJI01000505.1 coordinate 172,970, forward strand.
CAGTCCTCATCCGAGACAGAAGCGGGGATCTATGGCCAGTGTATTATTGATCAAAAAAGAAAACAATCAAGGCAATTCCGAACTCGTGCAAGAACGAATGGGTCCATGGAGGTGTATTTGGAAGAGATAGAGATGTACTTTGTATTACAGAACCAAGCTTTCCTCCAACTGCCAAAACAGTGCCAACCAGAAATCGAACCTGGCAGAGGCTTGCATCTTACACTTGGCTGTGAAGTGTTAATTTTGCCACAGCCCCTAGTTGGACTCCAGTCTACTGTCCTGTCTCTGGGAACCAAGTGCTGCAGATCAGGAGACACACCCCTACGTCTGCAGCTGACTCGGACATCTAGGGAAGCCACCGTGCAGCACCCAGGTCCCCAGAACCGTCTTGTCTACCTCACTGACGTATTCAGCTTTTCTTTGTTGAACTCACTCCTTACCACCAAAGTTGGGGGAAAAGCTTGTCCCTGCTTTGCCATTTTTATTTCCCCTGCTCACAAGAATAATTCATTTTTTGTGCAATGCAGAGAAGTCCATGTTAGACCTTGCATTGGGGAACATTTTTCTCATTTTTTCCACTACTTCACTCTTTGACAGAAGGTCATACTTAAGAATATCAAGGTATCAGGAACCAGAAAGGCAGCAAAGGGAAATGTGGTTCAAGGAAAAAGAGAGAGGGACCAGGGTTCCTGCTTTCTAAATGGCAGGCCAGCTGACTTCAGAGCAAATAACTGGGCTAAATAACTGGAGGAAGACTCAAAGGGACTAAGAATCAATGAAGTGTTTTATCATTTTTATAAGCGTATTAAAATACATTTTTATGCTAAATACTTGACCCTGGGAATCCTGAATAAAATTATATTTGACAACCCTTAGCGAGTACTGTATTGTTAGTGGGACTTTAAAAGCCAGTCATTTCAGAATAATTATGGTTTCATGTGGGTGAAATTTCAGTGCAACTCTTTCTACAATCTTCTAACATCTCTTTCCTGCTTGTCTGTACAAGGCAGGAATATCTTTACATCCGGAAAGCTCTGGTTTGTTATTCTGTGAGCTGCTACACAGAACTTCATGTTTGCAAACGCCTTTGTAATCAATTATTAATCTCTTCCAGAATCAGTCTTTGGTTACAGGAATTCTTGATCTCCTTTCTGTTTTTCACTGAAAAAGCTGAACAGCAGTAACATTAAGTTTGTAAAATAAAAATTATCTATAGTCCCCAGCCCCTAATACAGCTTTTCATGTTAGCTATACTTTTCTAGCTTTTGGCTTTATAAATAAATATTTATTATAGCAACAAAACTATATATAAAATTTAATATTTACAAGTTAGCAATATACCATGAAAACTACCTTCTTCCCGTGTAATTCTGAAATATAATTTTAATATTTTGCTATATTTTTGCAAGTCAGTGTACTGTGCCATAAAATATAAAACGACTCTCCATTTATTTAGTATTAAGGTTGCTGGCAGTTTTCATCAATACAACGAGCGCTGAGATGAAGACTCACAGAATGAAATTCCTTGTTCACGTTCATCTCCCCAGATCCCTGCACAAAATTTGGTAGGCAACAGGCTCAAATAAATATTTAACAAGTTAATTAACAAATGATACTTTTGTTTCCTTCTGATGAATTATTTCTTTAGGATGAACTTTCAAGAATAAGACAGATCACTGGGCCAAAGGGACTAAACATTCTGAAGTCCTACATATATACTAGGACATTGCTTTTAAAAAGATTTACATCAATTTTTTTAAAGCTTTCACTCTCAGTATGATTTCAAATGATGGCTTGGCCATCAAAATGGTTCCCTCACATTGTGTTAATTTTCACAGTAGTCTGTGCACAGCATCATGTTGTTAGTGCTATTTTACTTGCCTGTGTCTCCAACAGAACGTCTGGAGAGTATCCTGATCCATCTTGATTCCAGGTGCCCAGCCCAGGGCTTGGTGTGTAGTTGATGTTCAAGGAACATCAAGCCAATGAATTGCAGAACACTTCTGACTATTATGCTGCTGGAGTATCTAAATAAAAGAGGAAGAGCTGTGTTTAGAGCAAAGGTTCCAACTCTGCTTTCTGTGCCTCTGGGACCAAGTGGGATAATGTCTGTAAGGTGGAGATATTAATACCTCATCTCACAGAGTTGTGATGAGCTAATATAAACATACATGAGCAAACAGAAATAAATGCTTGACTCAATGAAAACACTCGACAAAACACCTACTTCATCTGGACCCACTTAGCTGAGGAATCTTTCTGCTTCCCCTACAAAACTGAATGAGCTCATATGTGTTGCAAAGATTAATCTCTTGTTTTCTGAAATTTCATGCAAATTTTTCACATTGTGTACTTTTATTTTTTTCTTATCAGATTAGTGTATTTTTAAACACTTGATGTATTTGAAATGGTCCTTCTTTCAGTGGTTTTCCCTGATTCATGTTGAAAACATCTTGACCAAATTTCCCTAATTACTGTACTTTATGTTTTTAAAACTAAAATTTAAAATCTGTGTAACTTTATAATATAGCCAGAGTTGACCTGATGTAGAGCATAACGTATAAACATAAATTCACGCTCCCCTCCTCGACCTGCTCTCTCACCATTACTAATTAACACTTACGGAGTGTGTCTTATATTGATCTATTTCTGAGGATTTATAGTTTCATTTCGGTGCCAGTGTCACGCTGCTTAATTGGCTTTGGTTGTATAATACCTTCTACTACTTAGTTAGTAAGGCCTCTCCATGCCTCTTTCCAGCTTCTCAACACCACGATGATCTTACTTTGAACCACCTTTTAAAAATTGTTTCTATTACAGTTGACAGACAATACTATATTAGTTTCAGGGGTACAGTCTAGGGGTTAGTTAGACATCTGTGTAACTCACAAAGTCACACAGCAGTCGTGGTGGCGGTGGGGGTGGGTTCCACTCTGCTGACTTCCAGAGCACAGCTCTTTTCATCTCGCTACCGGCTGCATCCTACTCACAGAAGTGATCGACTTGGAGAACAGGGTGCTGCAGAAATTGTTTTGAGCCAGTATCTAAAAACTTGGAGAACTTGCTCAGCCATCCAAAACGTGTCCTCCTCTTTTGCAGTTGGCGATTGTTCACACAGTCCACGCTTACAGGCAGCCACTCGCTGTGACAGAGAGCCTGTCCCAGCCTCTGCAGTCCCAGCCACCCTCCCCTCAGAAAGGATCGGGGTCAGCAGGCAACCATCCACCTGCTCACAGTGCATTCTCCTTACAGCAGAGCAGCAGTCCTCTGCAAATGTGTCCTTATGAAAATAAAAAGGTAGACTGAGCGGGATGACGGAAGAGAGCCCATTTCTTTGTGGAGATAAAGTTTACACCAATGCATCTAGGACCAGAGTCACCTGCCCGGTCCTCTGATTTAGAAATCTGCAGGGTACAAACAGTCTACTGGCAGCTTGTAGACTTCTCGTTCTGTGCATAACCAAATCTTATTTCTGCACTCATAGTCTATGAAATGTTTGTGTTGCCAAGACTTGAATCATAGAGGCAATGGATGCTTTGTGCTTTGGAGTTTCAGCTTGGCAACAACAACATTATTTTTCCTTCCGGAGTATCAAGAGGAAAGGTATTTTTATAGCTATAACAGAACAGCTATAAACATTTGACATCACTGAGTGATCCGGTTTTGATCAAGTGGAGCCGATACGTGGAGTCACAACTTTTTTCTCCTGTTGTCACTGACACTATGATTGGCACAAAAAACCTTCCACCCATTCTTCCCACATCCGTTACTTGCTGAACAAAACTCAGAGCCACTGAAAGAGAACGGCCTTATGACTAGCCCAGTGCCGCACCCCTAGCCTGAGCTGCTCCCTCCAGATGCTGATTATACTATTAGCAATACAACTCCCAGTAATTCAGATCACTCTCCTCAACCAATCTGGTCCTTAACAAGCGGTGTTACAAAAATCCATACGTAAAAGTAATACATGCTTTTAAAATTTTTTACAGTGTTTTCCAATGAGATGATTTGGATTGATCAAGGAAGAAAGAGTTTTAAAGAGAGAGACAGACAGACACATGCCTGCATTCATAGTTCTGGGGGCTACAAGCGCAAGATCAAGGTGCCAGCAGGGTTGGTTCTTTTTAAGGGTTATGAGGGAAGGTCTGTTACAGACCTCCCTCTCTGTGGCTTGTACGTGGTTGTCACCTCCCTGTGTCTTCACAGGGTCTTTCCTCTGTGAGCCTCTGTCCTGACCTGCTCATATAAGGACACCAATTTGATTAGGGCCCAACCTAAAGGCCTCCTTTTCATTTAATTACCTCTTTAAAAACGGTATCTCCAAATACAGTTACCTTCTGAGGAAAATACTGAGAGCTAGTGAATTTTAGGGGGTCCATAATTCACCTATAACAGTCCTTACTACCCATCATCAACTTATAGTGAGAATTAGGAAATCTTTGGAAAGGAAAAGAAATCACTCCCTTGAGTCAGAGTAAAGCATTTCTAATATTTTGACACTTTTTCCTTCCTGGTTTCATTCTTTGTAACATGTAGTTTTGTTACATGATTGAAATCATACTATACACAAAATTTTGATTCCGGCTTTCTCCAATTAATGTTATAAAATGAATAGTGTAAATTTATGTATGTTATTTTCTCTAAGTTTGGGGATCACAGTGAAATTTGCCTTATAAAAGTTTTACCATCTAATTCTATTTTTACCATCAATTTATTTCTATAATATGAGATTATTTATTATTTATTTATTGAATGTCTGAAACAATAATGAGATTCTGGTATTTTTCTTAAGTGATTTTTTTTTTGTAAACTATAAAGTCTTTGTCAACATTTTTTGGTCACACATCTGCTTAGGCTTTTTATTTTATTCATGCATATTGGTATTTATGGTTTTTTAAATAAAACATAATCCATTGACTTGTTCAAATTTAATAAATATTAATGTAATATTTATATGAAGTTAATAATCTCTTTTACATTGGCTGTTTACACTTCTCATTTTTAAATGGTTCACTTACTATTTTTCTCTAATGTCCTTTGCTAGATTTACCAACAATTTACTTGTTACATTATGGTTTTCCTAGATGCAGTCATTATATTTATTTATTATTTTCAATGCTTTTATATATTTGTCTAAATGTGTTTTTTCTTTTATCTTTAAGACCTTTAATTTCTCTTGAAATGTATATTCTTTGAAAAATTCTAACTAAATTCACAGGTTATTAATTTTCTCTAAAAAAATTCCCTTAAGTACTATACTATTAACTACTCATGAACTACATGAAGGAATAAAGCAATTTTACTTTTACTGTTTTTAAATATTCTGGTCTTATATCCCTAATTAATTCCTAAAATAAGAAGTTATGCAGGACAGTGGGATTGTCTGTGTGTTTAAGATTTTGGGGAGCTAATCCTTAAGAAAGCGACCTAGCAACAGGCTGGTATTTCAAGCTTCATTACAGGGTTGCCACTCAAGGCTGACCAGGTGAAGCACTGCACACCTGCAGGGGGCGCCATTCACAATGTAAAACTATGACTAGCACCCCTTGGACTTCTGCGGTGCACAATCTGCAAGCAGTATTTAGGGGCACGTGCTTTTTGCCTCCATAATCCTAGTCTCAGAATTTTATCTCAAGAAATAATTCTACAGAAAAAAATGTGTTAGCTCTGATCCACCAATGTTGGTGAAAAATTGGGAACATTTATCACATTTTAGTTCTTAGTGTCCACAACTAGAAATGATCACACATTTTATAAATGTAGGTATCATATATCCCAACTACAGGAGGTATTACACATTTGTTAATTATAACTCTGAAAAGATGCCAAGCAATTATCAGGACTACATTATTAAACCAAGAATTATAAATTATCACATCCACTCTGATTGTAACTTTCATATTCCTATTTACTCACATGGTCCAAAATTAGGTCATATTAAAAAATAAAAAAATGGATTTTTTGGTAAAAAAAATTCTCAAATATTATAGTCACATACAATTTTTTTCTAGCTCAAACAAAAGAGCCATGGTTCCTAGGAAATTAATATTTGGTGCTTTCAAATGTCAGATCATTACTGTTTTAACTTTAAGATGCACCTTTTAAAAAAGCATTTAAAGACTAATGAGTGCTCCAGCCTGCGTCTTCCCTGCCTTACTGTGAATAAATGGCTGTGTTCTTTGTCACAGGTTCCCCTGACCTCTTCCTGTCACTGGGCATCTTTGTGCCCCTATGAATCTTCCAAGACCCAGGATGCAAAGACTCCCCAGCCGGTTAACCATAATCAGCACGTCCTGCAGAGGCAATTTTCCCCTTTGAGCAGCAGTGCTAATCCACGAGGAGGCTGGTGCTCACGCTGCGGAGCAGAGATGGGCAGCAGGTGGCTTTCAGTCATTCCGACAGCACCTCATTGAGCTGGCACCTCTTTCTGTGGCACAGCAGGAAAACTGCCCGGTTGTCAATGCACACATGCCATTTTAAAGAATTTCCCTCAAAAGACTGCCTAATGTCTGACAAAGCCACTGGCTGCCTTTGACCACAGTTAGAGCATTAAAACAATATAATCGGGTTATTCCATTTCCTCTAGCTGTTTCTAATTCAGCTGTCTTTTATTTCAAGAATCCAGGTTATATGTACTTTAACATATGCTGTATATGGTTTTAGGGAATTATAAAGCAGATCTTCCAAATGTGACCTGGCTTGATTGACATACTGATCCTAAAACCAATGCCCTTGTTAACGCTAGTCCCTGAAAATGAAGAAAAATTCCATGTATAAAGAGACGAGACTTCTAAAAAAGGTTTAATTCCATGCTACAGTGCAGACATTGGGAATCGTTAAGCTAGGACATAGCTGAAGAATTAATGTAAACATTTGATTCTTGGCTGATTTATTCTTCTAAAAACAAACCCGCCATAAATGATAAACACTATGTCTTGGCTCCAGTAAAACTGCAAACCCTGTTATTTAGAACTGATTGGGTGCTCTGTAGATGTTGGTTTTGGGTGAACTCAGAAAATAATCATTTGAAGAAATAATCACTTTTTCAGTTTACAGATTCGATGCAGTTGGTTGCCTCATATAACCCCTAAGTTCTCGCTCTTCTGTGGTTTTCATCAATTTTATACTTAATATCTGTGACTAAAATGGAAAATTTTACCCAATATGATCTAAAGATATAACATTACTTTTAATGATAAGAAGCATATCTTAAATCTATGTGAGTAATGCTTTCAGAAGTTTCTTGAAGGCCTGAACCTTTTTTGACTTTCATTTCCACTGCTGTATCTATGTCTAGTCTGCACGCCTTGACCCATGCGGGCTAGCAACATCCTCAAATTGGGAGAAACTAGTAAAGGCAGACCTCTTACCCGAGGCTGTAACACCTGAACCAGAAAGTTTCTAGGAGCAGAACCCCACGGGCATGTCAGGTCAGAGCCAGAAAACTGGGTCAATAATCCAGACGGACCGGCCAATTTGAGTAGACAAATAATTCCAGTTAGTGATCAGGAAATTTTAAAGGCCAACACTTGGAAATACTAAGACGTGCAATTGCTAATCATATGTTAATTGTATGTTTAGTTTTGTAAGAAACTGCCAGACTATCTTCCACAGAGGCCGTACCATTTTGCACTCCCATGAGCAATGAATGAGAGTTTCTGTTGCTCCACGTCCTTGCCAGCGTTTGGCGCCGTAAGTATTCAGGACTCCGGGCCATCGGCCGTTCTAATAGGGACTAGTGGTTATCTCATTGTTGCTTTACTTTGCATTTTTTGGATGACTTAGGATGGGAATGTCTTTTCATATTGGCCATCTGTATATTTTCTTTAGTGAAGGATTGACATTTTTAAAGAGTACCCGCACAGCACGCAAACCTTCTGTAGAATGTCCCTCAATTTAGCTTTGATGCCTCCTTCTGTCTAGATTCATGCTATGCGTTTTTGTCAGGAATACACAGGAGAAGTGTACTCTTCCCAGTGCATCACACCAGAAGGCACACAATGACCTTTTCTCTCATTATTAATGATATTAACTTACGGTGACACCTGCCAGATTTCTTCACTGAGAAGTTACTTCTTTCCATTGCAATTAGCAGGTATCTTGTGAGGTCATACACTAAGACAACGTACATGTACCATCTCTCATCACATTTTTGCCCACAGGTTTTGGCACCCTTGATAATTCTTATCTAAAACAACTATTACTCTAGTAGTTGCCAAATGGCACTATTCTAATAGTATAATTTCTTCTACATCTCATTGGAATTTTTAAGGGAAAGCTTTTTATCAGTGACACTAATTTAGGTATTCATTTACATGTTTTTCTTAGTAAGGACTCAAGGATTCTCATTTTATTCTATGGGTTACTATATTCAATTTTGTTGTTCAAATTATTTTGCACTTGATTAGTGGAAGCACCTTCAAGCTAGCTCCCCTGTCCTTTTAAAGAGAGCCTTGTAGTGTTACAGTATTTGTCCCAGCCCTGAAATAAGCCATTTCTCCAAGGAGCCCTGGAAAAATGGGTCACGTTTAATTTTAAAGTGAAGTTTATTCTTTTTCTCTTTTTGGCAATAATTGATCATCTACTATATTTAAGGCACCGATGTGGTACTCTGAAACTAAAAATGTGTTTCTTTACCCCAAGGAGTTTCTATGCTAAATGAGAGAGAAAGCAAATGCAAAAATCCCCCAACAAGATAAAGTGATGTGTTACAAGGTGGTTAACCATGAGATGCAGTGAGATGCCTAAAAGGGGAAAATCCCTTCAGGCTGTGAGAGAGAGTTCAGAAAGGATCTAAAAGGGAAACAGCATTTCAGCTCTTTGGGGGACTTAAGTAAGGACTAAATGGGGAGAGACGGAACAGATCAAATAGAGAAAAATGTTTTGCTCATTATAGAGACAACAGATGTAAATTTATTAACTAAGGTTACCTACAATTATTTTAAACCCATACATCTTTTAAGATTTTGAAAGGGAGGCCCTGGCTGTGGCTGCAGAACACAGACCAGTCCTCAGATGCTGTTGGAAGTGGCAGAGGTGTCCCTGGGTGCTCTTACCTCTTAGAACCTCCCTTTTTCCCCACTGAGTCTGAGTTTCTGGTTCACAAATCCATTGCGAAAAGTAAAGGAATGCACAGGTAAACTGTAAATTTTATTCTAGTAGGTGTCTCGTGCAATGTTCGGAACACATCTGTCCTAAAAATTGTCCTTTGTTTACCTGAAATTCAAATGTTACTGGGCATCTTGTATTTCACACCCACACGACTGGGATACACAAGTCAGTGCTGATGCCCTACCCTCCGATGCCCCCCTGCCTCGTGTTCAGAGGAGCCAGCACCCTGGGGACATGCCCTGTCTGCTCAGTAATTGTGCCGCATGAGATCGGTGGGTAAATTGGACATTGAGGGAATTTATAATCAGATGGTACATACAAATGCCATGAGATAAATTACCCATATTAGTTTTTATTTAAACTATAATTGAATACATAAATAGAAAATTAGTGTAATGTATTGATACCATCTGGTGCTCCAATTTTACACCAGTTTTTTTTCAACTGTGTTAATTTAAACAAGATTGAATTTCCCCTTACATGTGGTTTTGCTTCATTAATTACTGTTTTCTCTTAGATACCATTGTGTTGACCATGAACTTAGGTAGAGTTTATAATTTGTAGATAATAGAACAGGTGTAAAGTCTTCAATAAGCCAATGTTCTTACTAGCTATACACATGTTAAGACTCAATAGTTTACCTGAATACCAAGACTAAGAAATTTCCAATACAACAATACATGCCCTGGAAACGTATTTCAATAGATTTGGATTCATTCATTCATATGTTCCTTCTCTTCTCTGTCTCTTTGTTTAGTGCCCACCACGTCCCAGGGACTTCCTGAGTGAGTACTAAGGATAGAATGAGATATAAGACAGAGTCCCAGTAGCTATGGCTTCTCAAGCTGGTGAGAAATTCAGACCAGTAAACTGATAATGGCAGTGTGATTCAATGAGACTTAATTACGGTGCTCTGGGGACATAGAAAAGAGTCCCTGATATGACAGAAAGAAGGAAAGCGAGTGAAGACAGAAATGAGCAAAAGCGAGGCAGTCAGACAAAATGAGCAGAGATGGCAGTTCAAGGTACTGAACACAAGTCCTGGTTCTACTGTCCAGCTTTAGACTTGCACAGGACTCTGTAGCTTAAGAAGTATATTCAGAGATTTCCATACACACACTAATTAACTTTTAGGCCTTAAACTTGTGCTGCTACAGTGTTATTTTTGTAAGACAAAGAAAGGCTGTAAAACGCTCCAGGTTCGGGGAGGCTACAGCCATGGAACTGAGTACAAAGCCTGACCCCGGGCTGGACCCCACAGAGGAGGGAGAGACGCTGTGAACACCAGAATTGGGTCAACTGACAAAACAGGAGAAGGAACAGTACATTCAACCACTGTACCCGGTTAAATTTATGAGGCTGATAACTGTAGCACAGGTCTGTAAGAGAACACCCCTATTCTTAGGGAGGACTTAGGAAAGACTTAGGTGTTCAGGTGTTAAAGACCATGATGCGTGTGACTTATCTTCGAGTGGTCAAAAGTATTCTATGCATACATATGTATATATGAAATGCACATATGCTAACATATACGCACGCATATAATGGAGCGAGAGCAAAAATGATAAATGAGGAAGGAAGTAATAGGGTAAAATGTTAACAACAGGCAAAACAGGGCCCAGGATATACGTGTTCTCAGTTATGATTTATTCTTGCAACTTTTCTGTAAGTTTAAGATTCTCAAAAGCACTTTTACACATCAGCTCTGTGATCGTCACAACAACTAAGTGATACACTCTTATTATTCCCATTACACAGACGAGGACACCAAGACGAACTGTTTAGAATCGCACAGCTCGTCTGTGACAGACTCGGGAGTGGAACGCAGGGTTTCACAGCACAAGGCTCAATGGTCTACTCAGGCAGCCACAGAGCTGACCTTACTTAGATGCATGTGAAGGGGGATGAATTTGTTGGACAACTTTGTGCCAGCTAAACACACTGTGCCCTACCTCAGTCCTGCGTATGTGCCATGGCAGAGCCCGGTAAGCTTTGGCAAGAAGAAATCCACGTGGTTAAGTACATGCACAGTTGACATTCCTGCCACAATCCACCTGCCCCCTGGGCAAGCAGTGGGAGGCAAGGGAAGGAGGCTGGCTGATATTCCCAGACTGGGTAGGTCTGCCCTCCTGATTATTAAGAAGTCACTGTATAGTGGAAGTGCTTAGCTGGGCCCTCATATAACATACAGATATTTTTACATTCCAAGGCCATTCCAAAAGTCCCACATATCGCTTCTCCAAAAGCCTTTGTCCCCAGTGATTTAGTACTGCTTCTTTCAAGTCCCTGGCCAACAGGCCAAGCCATAAGCCACTGACCATGGACGAGAAGAAACCCTCAAGCAAGGTTGTCTCTCCTTCCAAATAAAATGGCCGAGGAGATGGGGCTGCTACATTTTCTTCACTGAGCCATTTTCTTCCTCTGTTCTCTTTTATGGCCATTCCCGAGTAAGCTGTAACGTGCATCGTTGAATGCTGTCAATTGCCAGAATGTCATGCAGAGCCATCCAAAACACAGGCTTACTTTTTCCTCCTCCGTCGGGTGGCATAGAGAGCGGTCTGCTGGGAAAGGGGTGTGAGCTTAGGGACGGGCAGCCCATGTGCTCACACACCGTTCCTCCTATGCAGCCCTTAGGACCTGGGCTTCCCGTGCTGAGGGCCAGTATGACACCTAATTTGGTACGCACATTCCTGTTCTGTATCCATGTCTGTGTGCACTCCTGTTCACGTCCAAAATCTTAAAAGCCTTTGCGGGGGTGGAGGCAAGACCTCTCCTAGCATTCCTAACCACTCCACCCTCAACAGCTAAGCCAGTAGTGCCTGGATTCTATGGTAAGGTCATCATATTTGACAAGCACAAATTCAGGACACACCATTAAATTTGAATTCAGGCAAACAGTAATTTTTAGTATAAATATATCCCATGCAATATTTGGGATATCTTTATATAAAAAGGGGTGCTCTTTTGAAATTCAAATGTATCTGGGTAGCCTATATTATACCTGGCAAACTTCAGAGTAGGTTCCCAATAAGTATTTCTTGCATTTATGAATAAAATAAAAAAGTAATGAAGTTCACCTAGTGCTTACTATGTCCTTTTCATTTCATTGAACTTTTCCATAGATGTGCAATAGTTGGAAGTACTAACCCTTCTTCTTTGTGTTTCTAGAGATGGCACCTTGACCCAGTGGGAAGTTATCCTAATGGAATCAGAGAATATAAAATGTAAAGGCTCTAGCACAAGATGGGGAAATTGGGGAGGAATCACTGCTGCACCAGTGTTTTCTCTTTTGTCTAGTGGAGACACGGGCAAAGGGGAGAGGAGGAAGTGTGGGTTGTTCCTGAAAAGACTGGGCTTATTTTCCTGCCTGGTTGAATGCTGAGTGTCAGGAACAGACTTCCCAGATAGATTGGGGGATCCAAGAATAGAGGAGATTTCTGTTCTGTTCTGTCCCCTGGGAGACTGGATTCATCAGCCACCGCTATGTCACGTTTAGCACAGTTTTCCTCTTCTGTTCTTTTTGAAGGCCATTCCCGAGTAAGGCTATAACAGTGCATCATCGAACGGTGTCAACTGCCAGAATGTCACACAGAGCCATCCATTGTCATGCAAGCCATGCAGGTTTGCAGGTCGCTCAGGGTGGCTCTGATTCAGGCTGTGGGTCTCCTCTATGTGACCCTCTTGGGGGCCCAGGCTGGAGGGGCCGTGATGCATGGTGGAGGTAGGAAATTTCCAGAATGATGAGCAGAAACACACAATGCCCCTTCAGACTGAAACTCAGAACTCAAGACATTTCCTGCTTTTGGCAGCATGCCATTTGGCCAAAACAATACAGGACCAAGCTCAATATCAATGGGCTCAAAAGGTAACCTCCCTGTATGGGGTGGTAATTTACCAACTGATTAACCTCCTACCAGCTACGCTAAAGACCTTGACATAGCTGCATTGGCTGCTGAAACAGAAGGGGCTGAGACAGCCTCCCTGAGAATGTGAATCCTCTCCCTGAACAGAGGGAGCACAAAAATGATTTTCCTCTGTGGCCTACATGAGGTGAGAACTATGTGGCAGAATGCCTGAAACACTGGAAGTGCTCACATATATTTGCACTGTCTTGGCAGCTCCGCCATAGGCTGTGGTTTATCCAGCATCCTCTTGGAAAATACATGTTAGATATAATAGTCACCAGTTATTGAAGGCTTGGCTGTACCGTTTGGGTCTCAATTAATTCTCGTAATCAGCCTATCCAACAGATACTATTCTTCCCAGTTTGTATGTAAGAAGGCTGAGGCTAAGAAAGTCAAGTAATTAGCCCAGGAGCCCTGGTAAGAGCCAGAAGAGCTGGGATCAGAACCCATGTGGGTCTGGGTACAAGGTCTGTGGCTTTCAATTTCTCTGCACTGTGGTCTGTGAACCGGGTCCTCTCTTTGAGAGTTGTTCGGTCTTTTTCCAGGTATTAACAGAGCCCTCAGAAGTCAGCTTCTGGCCACAGCTAAGCAAAAACCAGGAGGAAAGCTTTATGGGGTGCATTAAGCAGCTTTTCCCATCGGGAGCTCGGTAAAAGACAACCAAGAACAGTGGAGTCCAGAAAAGTGTCTCTTCCAACAGGCTTTGAGAACACACAGCTCACCACCTCCAGGCAGCCCCCCGAGGAGTCCTGCTGAGAAGAAGGCAGACTGGGGTTGGCGCTGGCTCTGGAGCTGGCAGGTGAGATGCCACTGGTGGACTCCAGCAGCAGCCTCCAAGTTTGACTGCCTCCAGTAACATTCTATTTATCACAGCTCTGCACTTGGTTTTGTCAGCTACTGAGTCGGTAGGGGGAGTATTTAATTCAAGTCGCTGTGGTGCTACGGAAATGAGAGATTGGGAAGAAAGCCAAGCTCCCCAGGCCTTTTCCTCTGCTGGTCCTTCTGTGCAGAACCCCCTGCCATGGCCAGGGTCTGTGACCCTCCCTCTGTCCTCTCTCACCAGGCAGATGGCACAACTGAGCTTTTAACATCAAGAGGGTGGCTATGAAGCTTTTGGCAGCTGTGCACACAAATGCAGGGGATGCAACTTCTGTTTTATTTAACCAGTCACTGTAGGGAGGTTGGTGGCAGCAGTTGTAATGTTACTAGACTGCATCACCAACCGAACCTTGCTTCCAAGGCTGACATGCACTGGGAAGTGTGGAGGATGGAGAACCAAAGTAACCTTTTTCTGAGGTTTCTGAGCTAGGATGTGGCCCAAACACCACTGATGAGATCTCTGGGAATGTGAACCAGAGCAGGTGGTCCAGGCCAACATCAAAGGGCCCTTTCTCACTTCCTAAGCCCAAATCAAGAATTTGGGATTCAATGACCCTCCTGCAGTTGCAGTGTAAATAGGACGAGCTTGAGAGGAACTCAACCAGGTAAGTGTAACAAACAGCAAAGAAGAAATCAATGTGCAATTGACCCAACAGGACAGATAAACAGTGCGTAAACCTCCCTTTAGGAGACAAGAGCTTTCATTGCTGCAAGTAAATAAAACTACCTGGTGACAACCACCACAGTCTCATTCTTGAATAGAGCACCCCAAGGGCAGACCCCTTGAGTTCAGTAACACACACAGCTCCCCAAGCCAAATCTATTCTTAACGCTCATTGCAGTGTAGCCAGCTCCCTGTTATCTGAAGGTTCTGTGTCTGCACATTCAACCAACCATGGATCGAAAATATTTGAGAAAGACAAAACATCTCAGAAAGTTGGAAAATGCAAACCTTGTGTTTGCCGCATGGCAAGCGCTATGCTGAATCCACGCGAATGAAGTGATGTTGTCGGCACACCCTGCCACAGCCTGTGTGCAAATACAGGGTCTGTGCTAATCCTGCGCCATGTTATACAAGGGACTTGAGTATTCCGGGTTGGGTATGCACAAGGGGCCTGAAACCCACTTCCCATGGAGACCCAGGGACAACTGTCTACCACAACATTGTTTTCTTTGGTTTTCCCACCTGGCTATAAGCTTCCTGAATTGGGGCTTGCGCTTTCCCCCGCTCTATGCAACCACTTCCAAATCCAGGGCCTGATGAAAAGGACGTGCTCCAAGCTAACTGCTGAAGGAATGAAAGGTTGACAGAAGTGGGACCCAAGCGACACGGAACGCAGAGGAGGCAGGACCTTTCTGTCACGGGAAGAAAAATCCAGAGAGCGCCACAGAGGAAGTGGCTTTTGAGCTGGGCCCACCGCCTCCAATACTGACTCACTAACCTTACAGGCTTCAGTCCTCTCACTTGTAAAACATGAAGCATCAGTGCTGGGGAGTTCATACACTGTGAACATAAAGAACGTACTGAGCTCTCATTTCACGGCAGTTGTTTTTATCACAAACGCATACGCGACAAGGTCTGCAGGTGCGGTGAGGAGAGGCTGCAAGATGGTGAGAGCAGGATGCAGGAAGGTGGA
Source organism: Micronycteris hirsuta (assembly GCA_004026765.1). Lineage (NCBI taxonomy): Eukaryota > Metazoa > Chordata > Mammalia > Chiroptera > Phyllostomidae > Micronycteris > Micronycteris hirsuta. Next base: position 188,502 of record PVJI01000505.1, read on the forward strand.
CTGAGTCTCAGTGAGAGGGGCCACGCTTTGGCCTTGACCCTGGAGGCAGGGAGCTGCTGTCGGTGTGACGTTACGAGCATATGGTCTCTGTGGTCAGGTTCTAGCCTTGGCTTGACTTCTTGGTAGCTGTGTGAATGGAACCACCTGCCTAGCATTTTAAGTCTTCATCTCTAAACCAGAAAAAGGAATCTATTGGTTCCCCAGGGCTGTCATACTACATTAGCATAAACTCAGTGACTTAAAACAAATGTATCCTCTCACATGCAGGGAGGCCAAAGAACGAAATCTGGGTTTCGGCAGAGCTGGTTTCCTCTGGGACACTCTTGTGGACAGCCCTTCCCTGTGTCTCCCAGGTGGCTCCACGTGCCCGTTGGCTTGGGGCTGCATAGCCCAATCTCCGCCTCTGTCTTCACATGGCTTTTTCTTCCTCTGTGTTTGTCTTCCCTTCTTGCCTAAGGACACTTGGCATTGGATTCGGGGTCCACAGGGATAATCCAGGATACCTCATCTCAAGATCCTTAATCTGGTTATATCTTTGAAGACCTTTTTCTCCAAATAAGGTCACCCTCAGGTTCTGGGATGTGGACGTACCTTTTTGGGAGCCACCATTTAACCCACTACAAGGCGTATGTAAAAATAAGACTTGTGACATTTTAACGATGTCCGTGTAAAATGTGCTCAGCGGGGTGTCAGTTGTTTTGCTGACTGAGGTGAATACAGGTCAAGGGGCATGCTTCCCCAGGAATTCTGCTCTATATGCCAGAGGTGTGTGCTTTTCTAAGATGCTCATTCTGAGGTTACATTAGTTAGTTGTTCCCACTGCCACTTGTCCCCCCTTCACCTGACAATGTCCGTCTCACTTTCTAGCTGTTCCTCATTGTGCCTGACTTCCTTGCCTGGCTGTGTCTTCGTTTGGCCATTACTGCATCTCCAAGCCCTCTACTGAGATTTCTGAATGTGGTTCACCAACATTACCAGGGAGGCGTGCAGGAGAGGGTGTGGCTTTTTAAACAGACCTGCATGATTCCCAGCTTACTGTGCCTTAGTTTCCTCATCTGAAAAATGGGTACAGTATTCTAATCTTGAAGGATAATCATGAGGATCAAACTGACATTTATTATGTCACTTCAGACTCAAGTCTTATTACTCTCAGTCCACCTATTTATGGCGTGCATATTTGTCTTACTATGGCCTCCCAGAGTGATATAATAAATAAAATGGTTTTCCCAGCATTTTGACTGATTGAAAAAATCCCAGTGCTTCATCTGGTTAAGATCAATATTTCATGTGTTTAGCATCTACTTAAGGCATTGACAGTGTTTCCCTATCTGCTTTTTCATTCATCATCATAGGGGAAAATTCTCATAGTGTTGTGAACTTAGCTTACTTTATTTACCCAGAACTGAAATAAGTAAATAAAGTAGCAAATTGGAAACTAAACCGCTAGTCACAATCACAGCAATTGCTCCTGGATGACCTGTGTATAGACATATTGATGTTTTGTGTAAGTCTCAACTGGTTCATCATTTAAGTAAAATTACAAATGAATACCATACTTTGTAAGCTTACACTATGCAATTTCTTCCCATTATTCAATGCTGGATAAAGCAGTGCACAGTTAGAGTTCCTCAGGAGAAAATTAACCGTTCTTGACAAGAAGAAAAATAGAAGCATGCCACTTTGTACACAAGTGCAATCTTTGGCTCGACAGTATTAATGCGTTTAATTCCCGTTTGAGCAGCAGCGGGAACAAGAACAATTAGCGATCCATTTTCCCGCTCTCAGTGTTTGAGCAAGGGCTGAGCGAGCGAGCGAGGAGTGTTGATCCGACTTCAGAAACAGTTTGCACAAAGGAAAGAGCTTTGGCAGATGGGTGGAGGCACTTTATTCCCGTGGCCTTTTGTTCCTTGAAGTGAAAGGTATGTTGGAGCGTAAGATGCTGAGAGGAAGACAGGGTCCCTCGCCCCCTCCAGGCATTCAGCCTCGGTCGAAGCCGTGCTGCAGTGGCGAGAAGACAGGGAGTGCAGAGCAGCGTTCTCGGGCACCGGACACTGTGGGGGCACGTTGCCACAGCGGATATGCATTTCACAGAGGCAGGACAGGAACGGTCACTAGACTCGCGGCTACTTGGCCAGTTCCTCGCGGGGTCACCCACAGGCACCATCTCCCTTTTCTGGCTCCCGGTGTCCCTAACTGTAAAATGAAAGGCACGGCGAGACGACGCTCTGTGTGTGCTGTCGAGGCTTACGCTTCTGCAGCTCCAGGAAGCAGCTCTTCCACTGGCCAAGCAAATGTGCCCAATAATTCTTTCAGGTGATGAAACAATCATATTTATCATTTTTTTACTTTTAAATGTGACTTAGATAAGATGAAAGCCAGCGACTTTTCAAACCTGACTGTGCATGAGGATCACCTAGGGAGATAATTCTATTTTACATTAAATTTTTACTGAAGTATGAATTACATTCATGCAGAAAAGTATACCATTTGCTGTGTTTTCACAAAGTGAATACATTCATGCAGCTGGATGAATTGAGAAAAAGTACATCGCTGGGTCCCAGGGAGCTTTCGAAATCCCAGACCCCCAAGTCCTAGTGGACCGCAGAATCAGAATCAATAGGGTATGAACCAGGGATCATTATCTTTAACAGGCTCCCAAGTGTCTCCGGCCCAACCAAGCTGATATCATTTGCAAACCTCTGAGGCCGACATGAATTTGTCACCGTTGCTAAAATAAAAGCGGGGGCTCTGATCGTCTACATGAGAAGGACGCAGGCACTGCATTAGCTGTGCTAGCCTGAGGCCCTGCGTGTCAGAAACCGTGTCAACCTGGACTAACTATCCCACAGAGAGTGGCTCTGCTCCAGGCCCGACATTCTGCTCCGGGCCTCACGCGCGTTTTTTCTAATCCCGAGTGACCCTGCAGCCGCTGCATTCTACTGCTACTTTCCAGATGAGGAAACCAAAGCTCAGAATGGTTCAACAACAAGGCGCCTGAAATCACATAGCCAGCGTTGGGTTTAAAAGTCGACCAGACGCAAAAATCCAGTCCTTCCTTCCATAGCGTCACCCTCCTTCCATAGCGTCATCCTAAGATTAATACCTGTTCCAACACAAGCAGCAAGCTGCTGAATATGTGCCGAGTGCATCCTGGCTGACATGGGTGGTGGTACTCGTCACATTTTTCAAGCGCTGCCTCAATTCCAGCATAGGTCGATTCTCACTGCGTCATGGAGGGTCTACATAAAACTTCTATAACCCTAGTTTTTTTTTGTATTTTTTCAGGTCAGATAAAGGTGTTTTTCCACAGATAGGATTAGAGGAACATTTTCATTCTAGAAATGTAGTTTCAGTCATAAGGAAGTGTGAGTAGCTACATGTATTTTTTTAACTGATTTAGAATTTTCATTATAGATCTTATTGGGGAGAAAATGCTAGTTACCTTTTAGAGCTTAAAAGTGTTACATAAATCCCCCTGAAGCAGTGTAATTTGGTGGTCGATAGCAGGGGCAAGCAGAATCACTATTCTATAAAACACACCCTGTGAAATCCACAGGAGACTCTCCCATGGCTCCCCATCCCTTTGTTTTATCATTTGTTTAATTTTCTAATTTGGGGCTGCAAGTCTTAGCCCCTTCCCTCTACCAGCATACTCTTAAAAGAAATATGAGGTGTGATAATGAGCAGAAATGACTGAGGTCAGAAGATGATCCAATCGCCTCTTCTCACAGCTAACCAAGACGTTTATGTTACAATAATAAATAGTTATAAAATTATATCTAGCTAAAAATCCAAAAGTCAGGACTGATGTGGAAAGAACAACAGTGGCTTACTCATAGGATTACATGACACCTATTTTTGGACACCATATCTCAACTGGGACCGTCTTGCTCCCCAGAGGAGATCTGGCAATGTCTGGAGACTTTTGGTGGTTGCAGTGAGGGGAGGGATCTGCTGGTAGAGGCCAGGGATACTGCTCAACCTCCCAGAATGCACAAGGCGGCCTCCACAGCAAAGAATTGCCCGGTCTCAAAGACCAATGGTGCCAAGCTTGAGAGACCCTAGTTTAGGAAACAGTAATAAATCTCCCACAGAGACCAGCTTTTCTGTAAAAACAATGGGAAAGTCTAAGTTATTTCTACTTGGGGTGAATAACACGGTACTAGGAGACCATGTATTTGACAGGGCCTGCTTAGATTCTAAATGAGTGCCCCTCGGGGCTGTACTGGAAAATGGAGCTAAGAGGAAACCACTTCCTCTTTCAGACTCAGGTTATTAAACCTTCCTGATCTCCTCTACCCCCAGCGCTCTCTCCTCCCAACCGACTCTTCTCTGAGGGCAGAATTTGCTATTCTAATGAGAAATAACACAAACCAAAAAATGATAACGATGCAAAAATCATCTCTCTCGAGCAAAGTTAATTTAGGTGTATAAAATCTCAATTGAAATAGTCTTTTTTTTAGAACTCTAACTTTGAATAAATGTGGCTGCCATGGTGTCCCTGGGAGAGGGTTGCTAAGGAAACCAAAAGCCAACCCCCAGCTGATGCACTACATCCCCATTATGGCCCATCAGTCATTTTGAGAGTTAGAGACACCACAGTGAACAAAATGATGACTTTATCTGTTTTTCCCAGGAGAACAGTTTCAAGAAATAGATTTACCCAATGCCATCAGATTATCTAATGACCCCTCCTGGTAATGAGACAGAAAATGGATGTCACTCATGGAAATGCTATATTGGAATATGTTTCCAAGTCCTTAATATTGTGATTATAAAAAATGCAAAGATAATTTCTGATAGGTTTAAAGACTATACCCACAATAATAATAGTAGGTAAGGTCACTTATATACTGCATATAAGTTGTTATTGTTTGGGGGATAGTGCTTTAATTTAAATGTAACCCTTGTATAGTTGCTTAAAAACTGATAAAAATCCCATGTAACTATTCCATAGTGTGCCAGGCACAGGAAGTGGGTTTTCCGGTGGTGTTTTTTGATGTATTCATTAAGAGTACGATTATATTACTTACTGCAACAGACAGTGGCCAGGGAGAGCTGTCAGTCACTGTGACCAAGATGACAATGTGAAGAAGGAACAGTTGTCAGAAATTGAGATTGCTCATTTAATAAAGAAAAACCTAGCCCTTCCATGGGCCTGCCTGGCTCCCTCACAACATGGCAGCTGAATTTCCAAGAGAGAGAAAAGGACAGAGAGAGGGGTGGGGGGACAGCGAGCAAGAGAAGGTGGGGGGGCAGTCTGGTGGTAGCTTGAATTCCCTTTTCTAACTGAGTCTTGGAAGTCTGCTGTGTTCTGCTCACGGAGGCCATCCCGAAAGCCTGCCTGAGGTCAAGGGGAGGAAACACAGACCCTACAAGTCATGCAGGAGTCTCAGTATCACCTTGTAAGAACATGGAGAATGAGATCTATCGGTGCTGCTGCACTTGGAAAGTAAATTCCGCCCCAGACAAAATGTGATTTGTGTGTTTGTAAAGACACTCGCTGCTTTGAGGGAAATTAATTACAGGGAGGTGAGGGTGGAAATGGAGTCTGGTCTGGCGGCCCGAGAAGTCCTGGGGAGAGAGGACGGTGGCTTAGGCTACGGTGGGAGAATGGATATAAAAGGCAAAAATGAATTCAGGACTTAAGCACCCAGTTTGGACACGTTACTTTAGAGAGACAATTGGCTCCAAAGACTAAGAGGAATGAGCAAGGCGGATTGTGCAGAGAGACGCCTTTCTCATCTTCAAAGGTGCAGCAGGGCCTGACCCTCAGGGAGAACAATGTGTTTATATTTCCTCCCACTCTCTTCCAAATATCTGGGAGTCACTACAGAAGGTTACCTAAGCGTCAGCTTTTGGTGTGTTTATATTACTTTAAGCACTCATACTTGGATTGAGTGTTCTGGATGCAAAGAACCGCTTTGCTAAATGAAGAACCATCACAGATCAGCAGAGAGCACCTCACATTGGCGGTGAAAGAAAAATCTGGAAAGCTGTCTCTGCTCCTCCAGAGTGCCTGCAGGAAGCTGGTCTTCGACAGACATAGGCTGGAGTCCAGAGAAGCGCACCTGACTTTGTGCTTGGCAGGTGTGCCAACACCTGCTCCTCTCCAGCCGTGGCAGCTGTATTCTTTAATGAGCCCGGGCTTTGGGGAAAGTAGTGCCCACTCCCGCAGACCCATGCATATCAGTAAGGTCGGACCCCACTCTCCTCTCTGGATCCCACATTCCAGACCTCACATCAGTCTCCTCGCTCCTGCTCCGCATCACGAAACAGAGAAAAGAGAACTAGCATTGAAATCCAACCGCACTAGACCCCGATCCCAGCTCTGCCATGTACGAGTTGTCTGACCTTAAAACAGTTGTTCAGCCTCTCTGGGCCTGTTTCCTTCTCCATAAAATGATGTTGATAATCCTGTCTTGTGGGGTTTATTGTAAAACTGAAATGAAACACCAAAAGAGCAGCTAACAGAGTCTGACACACCCTAAGTGCTCGATAAATTGTAGTGATAACTATTACATATTAAAGAGTAAGGATGCCGCCACATTTAGAAATTCATTCCCAAAACTCCCCACAGCTAGCACCAGGCATACAGACCATTACAGAACAACTGCCTGCTGCCTTTGACCATGCCACTTCTTTTCATGGCTCAGTGACCCAACATGTAGAAGACAAAACCTGCACAGCGAGAGCAAGCTGAAAAACAAGTGAAACCCCCGAGAGTGTTTAGGCGCAAACCAACTTCGATGATCGTGGATTCCTCAGCTCAGCCCGCCAGCTGGACGGCTTCTACATTCTGCTTGAGCAAAGCTATGCTGTCTATCCCGGAGTTGCTGCAAATTCAGCACGGTTACCTGCATGTCAGAAACTTGGAAAGAGATTAGCTTGGAAAAGCTGACATTTTTGGACCTATCACCAAAGCCTGGCGCAAAGGGGGATGTGAGGAACACTTTGAGAGCCTTAAGAGAGCTAATGAGCAACCCTGATGAAGTCACCCAGTCTCACTGAAATGACTCCAGTGATGGGGAGCTCACTACTTTGCAAAACTACTTCTGGCCTAACGTACGTTTCTCGAACATTAGCTCTTTCCCACTCCCCTCATCTGTTTCTCCTAACAAGTGGTTTCCTGCTGACCTCCTTCACTTATCTACCATGTACCAGTGTAATTTCTGAGAATTTTATATTTTTCTGTGTTCTCTAAATTTTATGCATTGAACATGTATTTCTTTGATAATAAGAAAGAATTCTATTGTAAAAAGAAGAAAAGTAGTACTTGCCTAAAACATATTTATGAACTTGAATGAAAAGTAACATTCTCCTTAGGGTTTACTGTCAGAAGAATGTTCCCTGATATATCATTTCTCATAGACATTCAAGTTGTGTGTTCAATACACTATAATCAGAAAGATTCTCATTGACAATTCTGAAAAAAAAATTTTGAGAAATTGTAATGGAAGAACAAAAATTTATCTACGAGAAGTGTGACCATGTAACGGGAACAATCCAGTTTGTAATCATTGATCCAGCCCCTTTTAATCTCCTAAGTGTTCCAACTCGGAAAATAAATTACGTAGTCCCTCTGCCCATAATCTTTCTAACCAGATAAAACCATTATTAATATCAATACTTTACTATAATCCACTCCAGTATTTTTATGCATGTTTCACATCTTTTTTCTCATCCTGTATTTTATATCCTAATGTTACATTTTACACTAAAATTTTATACTCTAATTTTATATTTTACTAAATATAGTATATTTTACTAAAATCAGGGCATTCTATGATATTACTCAAAATATTTTACAGATATTTGAGTGGCTACATTTTTTAAATTCTAATTTGTTTAATGTCACCCTTACTTTTAGAAACAGATTTATTTCCAATTTTTGTATTACAGACAGCAGTGCAATGAACAGCTTCAGCAGAAAACCCTTCATTTTGGACCGTTTCCATCAACAGAATCCCAGAAACAGAATTCTGGAGGTAAAATTACAAATATTTCAAGGCTCTTGCACTGTATTCCATGTTCTTTCCCAAAGGCTAGAATCACTTTGTATTCCTTCCAGCTCTGTTCAGCTCTGTGCCTGCGTCACTGCATCAGTCTTCAGGATCCAATATTCTCATACTTTATAATTCCATTACTCTGATAGGTCAAAAATAGCATCTCATTGTTATTCTCATTTCCATGTTGTTGATAATGAGTGAGGATGAAAAAATGCTCAAATGTTTATTAGCCATTGATATGCCTCCATTTTAAACTGTCTTTGTTCCTTTCCCCTTTATTTATGGGGAAACTAATGCTTTCATTATTACCTTTTGGCATGAGCTCTTTTCTTATTAAGGATATTGCCCTTTGTCCCGTTTGAAGCAAGTCTTTCCCCTGGTTTATCTGCCTATTAAGCAATTTTGAAAGAAACTGTAACTTGTGTATAAAATACCTGATATTTTTCCTTTATTTCTTCCACTCCTTTTGAGATCAGAAAACTCTCAGCCCTATGTCTAGATCTGACCATTCTTTACTTCTGTTTATGCTTAGACTTTTTATGATTCATATGTGTTTAAACAAGCTCAATTCGTCCAGGCCAGGCCACACGATACACTGCTGGAATTTAATAGGAAGTTTTAATTCATATTTTCTTTTGCTCTTCCGCTAAGAAATTCTATTACAGCTACAGACTGTTCATTTTAATAAGGGGCTTCTGTCCAAGGCAATTATGTAAAGGACACAACTAGAAACATAAACAATTAAGAATAAATGTTTTTCCTCTCCCTTCATTATTCAGATAGAGAAATTCTACCCAAGCATGATATCCACCCCATTTTTAACCAAATAAATTTGCTTAAAAAAATATACATTTCACCCTGGCCATTGTGGCTCAGGTGGTTGAAGTGCTGTTCATGACAGAAAGGCCGTGGGCCTGACTCCTGGTCAGGGTACATACCCAGGTTGCAGGCTGATCCCCAGTCCACGTATGATCCCCAGTCTGAGTGAGTAGGGGAGGCGACCAATCCATGCTTCTCTGTTGCATCGATGTTTGCCCCTCTCCCTTCCTCTCTCCCTAAAAGCAGTGAAAGGATGTCCTTGGGTGAGGATAAAAAAAATTTTTTAAATACACATTTCTTTTGCCTAGGATATGGTAGAAATAAATTAAAGTTTTGAATAATTAAATCCATTGTTTTCCAGGTAACTAGGCACAGTTTAAGGCATCTACAAAATGAACTCTAGTCTAAACCGTTTCTTTGAGTTGTTAACCAAAAATTCCATGACAAGGGCTAGAATAATTCCACAATGCAAAAGAAAATCCCAGGCAAACTCTCCAAACAACAGACTATTTATCACAGTCTGCAGAGGTGAAGCAAGTGCACAATTTTTTGATCCAGTTGACATATTCAACAGTCTCCCCAAAATTTCTATCACAGAGCTCCTTTCGGCCATTTACTGAGTACAAAAATGTAATCCATAATTACAAATATTTCATGTGCCTTCCATCCATAGCCCAACAATCCATTCCTGAGGCTTTCCATCTTCTAAACACACTGGAAAAAGGAAGTAAATGCTTGGCAATGAAGACTTGCAAAGTGGCCGTGAGGAGCAGTCAAGGAAGTGACAGCTGAAAGCAGGAAAAATATGTTCCATGTAGTCTAGGGTCTGGGTTGCCAAGAAAATAATTTGTTGTATATAACAGACTCACAGACATCTGGGATGGAAAGGACCTTTGTTAACATTAATTTAGTCTACCTCTGTGTTTTTAGCCATAATCAATAAAACTTTCTAAATCTATATGCGCATTTTAAAGATCAAAATGCAACACGGTGGGAGGAAAACAGAGGCTAAGCTTGAGGTCAATGGCACGATGTCCTTGGGTAATAGTGTATTTAACCCCAATCCTGGATGCTTTCCTAAATATAGCATTATTCTTCTTACCTGGCTGGATTCTTGCGGTGTTTGATGGGATACTGTACGTGAGACCGCCTGACTCTTGTTACCCATAGATGTCAGTCATGTGTCTCCCTCCTTCGCCCCTTCACACCAAGAGCTTGTGAGAGACGAGCTATTAACTTGTCTTGATTGTGTCAACTTGATAATGAGGTTATCAAGGTATTTCAATATTTATCAGCCTTCTAGATGGGAAACCTTCCTCCATGTGCAAATTATGGTACACTCTGCACATTGTAGCTTGAGCTCTTCCCCTCTGGTTTATTAGCCAATGGAACTGTAGAACAGAAGTGATCAGATTCAGCAAGATAACCTCTCACCTGATGTTTCTGTAGACTTGACAGCTGCCATCCACGGACGGTTGACAGGCCAGAAGAAAGGCTGTACTGCCAACGAGTATCTGACAAATACTTTCCTTTCTCCTTCCTACGTCATGTCCAGCTCTCCTTCCTATGCCAATGCGCTACACTTCTACAGTTCTAGGGAAGAACTCCTAAGACGTGACACCTGTTTTTATGTTGGACTGTCCTCTTCAGGTTCCCTGTCCCAGCACAGCAGAGGCCAAAGAATGCATTTTGTGAGTCACTTCCACAGTCCAGAGGTTATGTTACAACTGACTAAATCTGGCACTTAATCCCGGCCTTCCCGCTAACGAGCATCAATGGACTGTGTTAAATGCTTCCCTGTCTTGCTTTACACGCATGAAACTGACCGGTGTATAGCAAACGTCCTTTCGTGTATGGAAAATACTCAGTAAAGTAGGAGGAACTGAAGAGAACACCTCTCATTTTCCATATTAGGAAAGCCAAGGCTCAGAGAGGTCCGAGGAGGCACCAAACCCAGAAACGCGTTAGTCAATGTACAACAAGAAATGAGCTGCATTTGCTCACTCGTTTAGTCTATCTGTCAATCCCCAAACTGATGAAAATAATTTATACAGCTCAGGTCACTGTCTCTGAAGTCATTCTTTAAAACCACGTATCGAAGTCACTATTAGGCTGGGGAAAGCTTAGCATTACTTGAGAGAGAGGCTAAGGCCAATTCCTGGCACAAAATTGTCAACCAAGCAAAATCAGCGCAAAGAATCAATACTTACATTCTCTACCTACCAATAATAATAAAAATAATTAATATAACAGTATTATCGTGTGATCATTGAAATTATTGTTCATTAAATATTTACTTCCTTCCCTATCCAAATGTGGCAAAATCTAACCTGCCCTACTGATGTTGAGGTCACCATGTGACTTGCTTTGACCAACAGAATGGGAGCAGATGTGATATAAGCAGAGGACTTGAATGTGCTGTATCTTCAGACCTAGCTTGGGGCCCCAGTGACCTGAGAAGGCCAGAGCCCACCTACTGACCCTTAGCCTGGGCCCTGGAATATACACACCTGGAATAGCATGGACCCAACAAGCACCCTAGAGCCAAGCCCAGAGGAAACCCAGCCTGAGCATCAAGTCCCTAGTGATGCAATAAACCTACAGATTAGGGTGAAAGAATAAATGTGGGTCATTGTAAGCCCCGGAGTTTTGGGGGTGGTTTGTTACACAGCATCACTGTGGCAATAGTAGCTAACAGATACAATCAGCCTTTGAATATGAACTAATTGACAGACTGTGCTCAGCACATTAATCATTTCACTTCAGTCTGATACTAACACCAATGACAATAATAGGTGACACTGTTTAACCCCTTATTAGGGATGAGGATCTGGAACTTCAGAAGGACTGGAAGAATTACCCAAGCAGACATGATAACAAGTGGCTGGAATATGATTTGAGTCAACCTTTTCTGATTCCAACATCTTTGTTAAGTCTTAACTATGTATTCTTTTAACTTTTCACTTGAACGGGGAGGATGGAAGCTACAGTTTGGTCCTTATCAGGGTGGGCATGCAACCAACCTGCTGCTCAGCTCCATTCCATGCCATTCCCACTGCTACCACACACAAATTGTTTTAGTTCTTGCCAAGAACTAGGCTGATTCAGCTCTCAGAGGAGTTCACTCCAAGCAGCAATGATAAAGAGTTCCCCTAGGGAGACAGACTGGTAATTTCTCAGAGAACTTCCACAGCAAAATGCCACTGAGCCTAGGAGATGCACAACAATGAGTGATAACACTGTTCAGATCTTCAGTGTCATCTCCTGAACTCTCCGAGCCACGGAAATCATCACCTATGAAGTATTCCCAGCTTTGAGGGTGGTGAAGCAATGCAACAAAATATTTTTATTTCATATAAAGAACAATTTTTATATTAACTTCTTCAGGGTTTTTTGGTAATCTTTATGAGTATTTGCTGAGGGCTTCAAAATCACCTCATGCACCCCCATTATTGATTCCTGAAATTATTAATTGCTTATAAAAATGAGGGAAACCTTTTGCTCAAGTCCTGACTATATTCCTTTATTTCTCTGATTCCTCTATTAGGCTCCTTTTCTCCAAATCCCAGTATCAATGACACCTGGCCAAAGTTATGGGGAAAGGTCTACCTCCCCTCACCAAACCCAATGTGAGGAATGTCTTAATAGCCTCAAACAGGCAGGGATGAAAGTTCCTTGAATGGTCTGGATAGGGTCTCTCCTAAAGAATTTTGATCTTCCCGTGAAAACAGGAAGGAGATAGGCAATGGATGGTAGAAACTGGTGCTCAACTAGGATGCAACATCCAAAAGGGGTGGGACCTGCCAAGTCAAGCATTTTGCAAACTGTTTTTCAAAAAAAATTTTTTTTACTACAGTATTCAGAAAAGATCAAGTTGCACTGTCTTATGAAGTAGAATTAGCCTATGAACCTATGGTTAGTTTCATTATTGATATTAAGCACATGTATAATCATTCTATTTCACACCACCAATAGCAGCATGCCCCTGCAGACTAAATGGCATAAATCTTACATTAAACTGATGATAATCCAATTATATCAGGGTATGTCTTAAAACAATAAACATCACAGATGTGCTAATAAATAGAAAATCACAGTAACTGACTGACCTCTTCTATCAATCTTCACAGAGCACAAAGGAAAAAATCAAACAGAATCAAAACTCACTCTCTCTTAGCCTCAACTCCACAAGCAGCTCTTTTTTGCCACCAAGGATGTTTCTTCAGAATAAATTGTGTTTGAGTCTTCTTCCTTCTTTCCTCCCTTCCTCCCTCCCTTTCCTTCCTTTTAAATTTACTCTATTTTAATTTTCTGATTCTGTATCTTTCCTTCCTGCCTTCCTCCTTTCCTTCCTTCCTTCATATTCAGACTTAACATTAAAGAAGAGAAAGCCGAACTTGTAGACTTCGGCTGTTCACGTGTGCTCAATCCACCACCTTCCCTCCGCTCTCCAGAGCACCATCCGAGTACTTCACTTCAGAACTTGGAGAGTTACCATGGTAACAGTTCTCCAGCCTTTTCCTTTGAAGAGAATCCCTCCTGCCCTAAGGGAAATCACCTGTAAAGTACCCATCCAGCTATTTGTTCTGCTAGCCTCAGTCTTCACCTTTTATCTGCAGTCAGATTAGGTCAAGAGCCTTGCCAATGGCCCATGTAGTGGAACAGCATCCAGCTGACTCAGGACTGGGCTGGAGCCCACTCTCCCCCTTCCCTCTCCCCACCTCTTCCGATTCTGTCCTTAAAGTATGCAGATTCAGTGCAGGGGGAGAGGGCACAGCAAAGCCTTTTTACAAAAACACCTGCATTTTTTTGAAACTGCTGTCCAGGTGCTAAGGAATGAAGTCCCTGTCCTAGAATTTGACAGATTTCCTCCACCATGAGAGGGAATTTCCCTCTTTACTAGTTTGCCAAAAGTAAAAGCAGCAACCCCAACCAGCTGCCACTAACGAGAGCAAATTTATTGCATTTGGCCCAAAGGATACCTGTTACAACTGGAATACTGTACATGTCAGCCAAGAGGAAAGTTGGCCAGAACGCTTTCCTAGGTTAGTGGATGGATGGCACCTCACTCACCCCTCTGCTGCCTTACACTGTCAACATTCCTTCTTCCCATCACTGTGGCACGGTCTTCCCTTCTGCTCCAGCATCTGCCCTCTGCCTGTAATTAGGGGAAGAGATTAGAAATTAGTCACTTAATGATGAGGTGATATATGAACTCAGTCCCTGACAAGAATAACAATTGCTTTGTATGGCTCACTTTTTGCAAAATCGAGAGGCCGACATTCAGTCCCTGTTTAATCTCCTTCTCTCTCACTAGAAGTCAAGGACAGACTATTAGATTGAGCCATGGGTGCCACTTACATACTGAATGAGTTACTTTAGGTCTCACTTGGGAACCAAGGGAGCCCGCCTAGTGAAATATTGAAGGTACAATGAAGTCCACAATACATATGACCATGGCTGTAGGTCCATTAACACCAGCTTGGGCTAACCCGATGGATCATTAGAAAGTAGAAATGTAAGAAAAGGAAATGGACTAAAATTTTAAATTAAAAGTCTTCAAGCAATCAGAGCCCAAGATACTATTGATAATGACTGATAATCATTCATGTTGATACTGATAAACCTAAATAGCAAAAGAAAGAGAATTAATGACCACTTAGAGTTACAGGACATTAAATTAGGAGAATTTTTCAGTCTCTGTCTCATTTGGACAATGAGATTTGGAACTACGGCAGCCTTCACTCACAGAATAAGAAAAATAAAGAGTGGTAATCATTATTAGCCACATTACCGGCTTCTCTTCCTTCAAAAAAGCTTACATAAGATAACAAAAGTAATACAGAATACTGGGTTGTCAGATGCAAGGGCTTCCCACAGAGAAGGTGAAAACCCGGGACACTGTAGGAGGGTTTGGGGACAGGGCTTGTTGAGTACCTCTGTGACTAACAGGAAGTGGTGACAGCACTTGCCCTGACATCTGCATTGTATGTAGCCTCATTATATTGAGTTTTATAAGGATATAAGGCTGGTGAGACACTTTAGAAAATTGGGTGGCACATCTATATATTCAAAAAAAACTTTAAGGGGCGCAGGTAGAGACACTCCCTTGCCTATTCATTCCTTTGTTAACACTGGAAAAACGCATTTGCTTAAGTATTATAAAGACATTAAGTGGGAAAATAGAACCACTGTGTAACTTCGAGAAGAGACAACATTTAAAAATCAGCATTGTTTCTTTGCGCCCAAGAAGGAATCTGATTGCCATACTCCTTGGAATTGATCTAAACTCAGGTTGCTCACTCCTTCATGCAAAACTGGGGCTTTCTAGAAATGGGGAGAGAGGTTTAGGGCTAGGCCTTTTATCTCTCAGGCTGGTAAAGTGATAAGAGTCCATTTAAAAGCTTCAGGTCAGATTCACAAATATAATGAAGTTGAACCTACGCAGCAAAAACTAGAACTGTGAAGTCCATTCTTTCATAATTTTTTCCTTGACAAAAGAAAAATACAGTTAACAGGGAAAACACAAGTATTCATTTTAGGGATCTTTGTGCTTTTAACGTGAAAGAAACTTGAAATTCAAAACTCCTGCTACTCAGGGTCCTGCACAAATAATACCCCCTTTTATTACAAAACCTTTTATTACAAAATCATAAGCATGTAATTCTATAACATAACAATATCACATTCAAACACACCACATAATATTTTAGGTAAAATGTTCAAATTGAAACTATAAATTATTACACCCATATGATTGATTACCCTACCAACCACACTCAAGCAGGTGGTTACTTCTGCCAGACCCTGTATATGATGATGTCACTCAACTGCAGATACCAAAGCGGGCCAGTCTCAGACTGCTTCATGGGGAAAGTTTTCCCTTGCAAACCAAGTTAAACAGAGTGTGGATTATTAAGCAACAGTCAGCTAGATATCCCTCCAAATGAAAAGGACTTATTTGGGGAGAAACAGACAATTGCAATCTCGAACACATAGCAATGGCAAGCCATGTGCAAATTCGTCAACACAAGGAAGAGGAAGTTCTGTTATAGAAAGGGAGAGGAAGTTAAGAGAGCTGTTAAACTCAGACTTCTCCCTGTAGGGCCTTGTGACAGTTTACCCTTCTTTCCATGTAAAGCGCCCTCCACAGGCCCTCTGCCTTCCAGTCTCAGATGAGGTCTAATACTATTTTACAAGGGAAAGTCATTGGTATCTTGCAGCCTCACTTTCTTTCTCTATGAAAAGTAGCAATTATCTGAATAGCTATTTAAGAATTGTATTACATTTTATTGATTCAAACTCATTTATATTCAGTTGTAATGTAAGCTCAACAAAAGAACTGCAGAAAGCCAATGCTTTCCATAAAACAGAAAGCATAATATAAAAAGGTCATGTGACAATAGCAAACTATAAATACTTATGAAAAGTTTGAGGAAAATAACCCAGACCTATATGAAGAAAATTATAAAGCCCTACTGTAGTCATGAAAGAATACCTAACAAAAAAAGGAGATGCAAATTATATTTCTGGGTGGGAATATTTTCATAGTCAAAGGTATATAGTTATCCCAAAATGATCTGTAAATTCAGTTTAATTCTAATAATTCCAATGGGATGTTTTAGGAAACTTAAGTTAATTATGTATTTTATCTACAGGAGTCAATGCACATAATTAGCCAAGATATTCTTAAAAGTAAATAAGCCTCTATAACTAATAAAACTACTATAATTATTAGCAAAAAAATACAGACAAGCAAGTTGACAGGCCAAGCTACAAACTGCAGAAACAGACCCATGTCTACTTTGAAACTTAGTATAAGATGAAAAATAGCAATTCAATTTCAACTCAAAAAACTTACTGAATAAATAATGTTAAGACGATTTACTACTCTAATTATTAGACTGGCATAAGACTACACTCTTACCTTACCATATACTTAACTAAATACTAAATATAATGAAAACCTAAATATAAAATTTATAAACATATTTTTAAAATAGAAACTTATGTACTTAATGTTGGAAAAATAAAGGTCTTTATAAACAATATGCAAACCTAAAAACAACTAAGAAAAAGATTGGCATATTTAATCACATGAATAAGAGACTTCAGAATTAATAAACTAATTTAGCAAGGTTTCAGGGCCTAAGGCCAAATCCAAATCCAAACCCAAAATACATCTATATACTAGTAGCAAACAACTGGAAAATGAAAGTTACAAAATTAATGTACAATACTGTCAAAAAAAATAAAATACTTCGGAAACACTAACAAAAGATCAGCAAGATCTCTACACTGTAAGCCAGAAAACATTACTAAGAGACGCATAGTGTATAGGAAGTTCATGGATTGGAAGACTGAATATGGTTACACCATCTCTTCAAGGAACAAATTGGAAAGACTTAAACTACCTAACTTTACGCCAATCCGGAAAGATACATGCATACCTACGTTCACTGCAGCATTATCTGCAACAGCCAAGATATGGAAGCCACCCATGTGTTCATCGATGGAAGAATGCTTACAGAAGATGTGGTACGTGTATACAGTAGGATACTACTCAGCCACAAAGGTGAAATCTTGCCATTCAGTACATGAACGGGCCTTGCGGGGATTATGCTAAGTGAAAAGAGTCCGATGGAAAGAGTCCGATGGAAAGAGAAGGAAAAGAACATTTTGAATGGATAAAATTTCTTATTACACTAAGAAATCAAAACCACAATGAACCACTGATGAAGGACTGAACCACCTTGCATCAAAACATGTAAAACAAAACTATTACAAATCTAAGAATTCAACAAAACTGTAAGGTGAAAATTTTCTAAGCCTTCTCTCTCTAAATTTGATAGATCAAGTAAACAAAATTAAATAACTTTGCAGATACACTTAAATTACACAAATTACTATGCTTTAAAAATGTATTTAAAAATTAATTTGTCCTGCCCTGGCTGGTGTAGCTCAGTGGATTGAGTGCGGGCTGGGAACCAGAGGGTCCCGGTTCGATTCCCAGTCAGGGTACATACCTGGGTTGTGGGCCAGGTCCCCAGTGAGGGCCATGTGAGAGGCAACCATACATTGCTCTTTCTCTCCCTCTCTTTCTCCCTCCCTTTCCCTCTCTCTGAAAATAAATAAATAAAATCTTAAAAAAAAATTAATTTGTCCTCCACAACAAAAAGACAACCCAATTCAAAAATGAGCAAAGGACTTGAATAGGCATTCCTTCAAAGAAGAGATACATATAGCCAACAGGCACATTAAAAAATGTTCAACATCATTAGTCATTAGAAAAATGCAAATCAAAACCATAAGATACCACTTCATAGCTACTAGGATAGCTATAACTTTTTTTTAAAAATCAATAAAGCTAATGTGGACATAGTTCTCACAGAATGCATGCCTAGAGTTGCCTCTTCCTTTGGCCAAAATCATGGGAATTAAGAGTTCCAGCTAGTTCAGTGATTACAGAGTCCTTCTACTGAAAGTATAACATTTGTGTCATTATTTTTTTTCTCAAAAGTCATGTAACAGTCTGTCAGGAGACCAGAAAGGAACAACACAGTAAAAGTTTGGGGGCTACCTGTGGCAGATTTTCCAGCTGAGACCTTGACTTCAACCACACGGCTTTACTTTGCAGACTCAATATTCCGTGTTATGATGTGTGCCTCTGAGATCTACAGACGTCTCTTTCTCCAGGCCCTTCCTGGCTTCCTTTGATAATATATGTAATTATCTATTTCCCTTCCCTATTACATTCTGCATATTATACTACCATCTGGGTAAACGAGACTAGAGAGGCCAGCATTAATGAAACAAGGAGTGGGAAATCTATCTTTATTAAAGACGAAACTGAATAGCCGAGAGGGTCAAGATGGAAAAATAAACTACAGTGTGGAGGAGGCTGATAAGAATCAATTGCCTAGACTTATAAACTGTAGAATTATATAAAGACATGCCATTCTTGCTATTTTGAATTCTTTTGGAAAATGTTTGCACTTTCTTACACATTACATCTAAAGTTCGGAATGTCATCCATCGGTTCATTATTTTGGAATTGGATGTTTGAATTTCTAAAATTGTATGAGAAGGACTCACATTTTATACTGCAGAAACAGACCTATGTTCTAGTTAACTTGGTTTCTTCTAATTCCACATCAATGGAACACGCAGTAATCACCTGCTAAGCTGCTGCAGAAGTTGGTTTTATCTGAGACAAACAGCTTTATTCTACAAACTTATGATGAGAAAAATGCAGTGTTCATGCTTCTTTTTCAGTTTTAAAAATGTTTCCAAGCCTCATCAGTAACATGTGTGAATATGAAACATGTTACCTACCAGCTGTGTTCCCGCACTGCAGCTGCCAGTGCCACAGCAGGGATCACTGGCCAAGATGCAAAGGAAGAGAAATTCCTTAACTCAAGGGAAATGTCCAATTTGATTTCTGTCCCTTTTCACTTCTCTATCTTGGCTTCAAATTCCAAGCATGGTCAGTGAGTAATGTTTTTAATTGGAAGGAAGAGATAATATATGAATGTGCACAAATTAGCAGGAGAGGCAATTTAATTACAAATGAGCCAGGACTCTGACTGAGAAATATTGATGGAGGAGTTTTCACCTCCTCTAAAATGTATTAAAACTGAAAACTGAAGAGGAAATACAATGGATGTTCTAAGGTAGGCTTAATTTGGAAAATAGAAAGATAGTTTAAATATAGGATGTAACCTCTACTTAAGTCCTATTTTGGCTCATGAACTAAAAACATTCTATAGTCATTTTCTCAATAATCTTCCTTCTAAGGCAGCTGTGCTAATCGGCTTAAGGAACAAAATGTCAAGACCAGCCCCACTATGCCACTAACTGGTTCTGTAATCCTAGCAAGAAAACCCTAGTTTATTGACCACCAAAGCCAAGCCAGGTATTCTGTTAGATGCCATCACTTCGGCAGACACGCAATGCTTCTCCTCTTATGCCAGACACTGAGTTAAGCCCTGGAAACGAGAAGATGAAAAGGACACGACCCTTTCTTTCACGAGACGCACGGTCTGGCAGCAAACATGACACCAGTCAGTGGGATGAACGCCATCCTGTAGATAGAGAGTAATCTAAGTGGGTCCCCGAGGAGGGAGTGGTCATGTGTTATCTTTTTTACTGCTATTAAGATGACCAATCATTTCCACCTTAACTCGGGCAACCCATCGGTCTTGGCATGTTCAGTGTTAGCACAGAAAGCCCCAATTCCTAGGAAACCCCTCAGGCATGAGCAAACCAGGGGAGCCAGTTACCCTGTCTCACACAGACCTGCCTGGCCCCTTGCCAAGCCACAGCTGGAGCCTCAGTGTATTTGTTTCATCACTTTATGCTCCTGTATCCTCTCTGCAACCTCCTAAAGCTCCCAGAGCCTGGACTTCGCTACAGATGTGTCTCCACCCACCTCAACAGTCTTCTAGAGACTCAATCTATGAAACAGACATCACATGTGTGCACATTGGCTTATATGCACAGCTTCTTCCCGTGTATCATCTCACAGAACTTCCCAAGAGCCAGTGAAACAGGCTGGGCAGGACTTAATGTATATTCTGACCTTACAGAAAATCATATTATGGCTGAATTAAAGACGACATACTGAACATAACACTGCAAGGGTGAGGCAGCAGCAGGACTTCCCTTTTCAAAATCATGGGCTCAGAATCTGGCTCAAATTGAAAGCAATTTATAAGCTATGTGACTTTGTACAAGTTACATAACCTTTGCTCATCTGAAATTTGGAAAAGCCAGCCAGGTGGGATGCTTGCTTTTTCCAAGCGTCCCATGTAGGTATCTGATAAATGCTTAGAAAATGGTAGCTTTTAGAATAGTTTATAATTTAACAATGTTTTGTTTCTTATGGGTAGGAGTAGTGTTTGAATAAGAGCAGGATTCCTTGTCAGAAGGAGAGGTTTAAAACCTTCCCAAATGAGCCTGAATGGGACAATTAGTCAGAACAGACGTGTAATTCAGGATTGAGACAAGACAAAAGGGAAAAGAGATGCATCCATGTTTGGGATAAACCAGAAGATAGGGCAAGAAGGGAGAGGGCAAACTTGCAGCCCCTCAAAAAAAGCCGTAGGTAGGAGCACTTCCCCCGGCACTGACCTAAGTAGCAGAGGGTGGCCAGTGATGCTGTTATTCCCCATCGCTGGCCGCCTGCATATACCATTCACGGGGATCCTCGTCAGGCCTACAGATGGACGAGCAAGGTACAAAGCACATGGACATGACTGCCTGGAACTCTTCTTACTTCAAATGGCTCGACCAGAGCTTTACATCACCATAACTTCCATGTATTGTAACAGACCAGTGTCACCAAAGACTGAGCACTTGTTTATAAGAACAGGAAGTTTAAAGACTGGGCAACTACAGCTAGCAAGATGTGTTTCAATCTCCCCATAATCCCATCGTCCAGAAGTGTGGCTAACACGTGCATCACTATACTTTCTTCCAGTATTTTTTCAGTTAGCTAAGCACATCTGTGGCTATGTGTGAGTGTGTATGTGCACACTTGAGTGTTTATTGAATGGTCCCGTCCCTTGCTCCTTCTGCACAGTCACCTTTCCTGAGAACAGGTCCTTCCCCTCACCACCCACAGGGACCTGGGAAGGCTGCCAGTCGGAGGACCAAACAGCCTCTGCAAATAAATCCAGAGATCATCACGTGTCCTTCCCTGGGATTGTATAAATGCCTGTAATGGGGAATGTTTTTCTTTCCACATGGAATATGTTATACTACAAGTAAATTATAAATATTGTGAATGATACTATATTCATAAATAACATTATTACATATAATATTTATTAACATTATTCCATGCAAAGATGAAATTATGTTAGTTCATGTTCATTTTAAATCCTAATAATAAATTGTTTTAAAAGGTTTAAGAAGTCTGAAAGAATTGGGAATGTTAAATGAAACAGAATTGTCTAATAGTCAGAATCCCCAAAAAAAGCATTCAGAGCATTTGACGATAAAGTCAACATAATATGATTATATTGCAGTAACTTTTATGAGATGTAAGTTCTTCCTAAATACCATTTTTACATTCCGCGTTGGCCCTGATGCAGAAATGCTGCCGGGAAGACCAACAACATTTGCTTTATTAGATTCCACGTGCAATTCATGCTGGCGTTATCAAAGGCAATTTGCATATACAATTTATGGTTTATTTTGCAACCTTTCTGATTTAATGATTCAGTAGAAACAATCAAATTATCCTCCCATAGTAACCATCAAAAATAAACAAATGATCTATTTTTCCATCATCATTTGGCCTTACCACATATACCTCTGTTACACAGATTATGCTTGAAGCTAAATCAAAGCTGCTTATTCTGTTAGGTGCTTTGTGGGAGTAAAACCATCGCCCCTGATTTTTAAAACTTTACAAGATCTATACCAAGGTCTCTGATTTTCTGATTTTCTCTGACGTTCTCAAGTAAATATGAAGTCCCCCACGTTTTTATTTTCCTCTTCTCTCTTTCGCTCTTTTTGAATAGGATGTTACTCGTCTTAGCAAGGGACCATATATGAAATTCTGCCCTCTTGAGGGAGAGGCTGCCTCTTTTTCCTTTATAAACAGGAGTAGCATTGTCATCTTCCAGCAATGCCCACCCAGGGTCACCTCTGTTAAGGAAACGATGCCTCTTAGAAGTGATCCCCTGATGAAACGCATCTGCTTGTTCCTTGAAAAACTCTGTTCACCCTCTTTGTGTGTAATAAGCATGTCCATCACAATTCATAAAATACGTTTCTAATTTAGCAGGCATACTGTTGTTATAAAGAATGTTCACTCATAAATATCTTTAGAAATAGTGAATGCTATTTAAAAACATTTGAATCAAATAACATGGGAGTATTTTCCTTAAAGCCAACTCTAAAAAGCTGGCAAAGAATACATAACAGACCTTCGGTCCTTTGTCCAGGGTAAAGCCATTCTGGTTGGGGCTGAGAGACCGGCTGGGTTATTGGTCTTTGTCTACCTGACGTCTGTACCAGTTTCCTGGGCTGTCCTGACAACTTACCACACCCCGAGTGGCTTAATGCAACAAGAACTTATTACCTCACGATTCTGAAGGCCAAAAGTCCCCATCAAAGTGTCTGTAGGGCCACATTTCCTCTGATGGTTCTAGGGAGAATCTGTTCTTTGCCTCTTCAAGCATCTGGCGGCTCCGGGTGTCCCCTGGCTTGCGGCTGCACCACTCCAAAGTCTGCCTCCATCTCCACATGGCCACCCTCTCTTCTCTTGTGTCTCAGAGCCCCTCTGTCTTTCTATTCTAAGGACGCATCACTAGATTTAGGGCTCACCTGGATAATTTGGGGTGATTTCATCTCGAGATCTTTAACTTAATTATGTGTAAAGACCCTCTTTCCAAATAAGGTTTTGTTCACAGGTTCTAGACAGACCTCTCTCTTGGGGAGCCACTGTTCAACCCACTACAGTGCTTGACGATGCTGGCTGGGTCCGGTGACAAGCACCTTGCAGGAAAGGCTTACTCGTGGCATAAGCCACAACAGTCTCGTGGCAGGATTCTTCTAGGTCTCTAGGCTAGAGTTTCTCAAACTGTTGTTTGCATCCCACTAAGCAGTTCTGCAACTGAGTAAATCGCAACCAGCCATTTACAAAATGAAATATAGAACTGAATTGAATAGACAGTAACAGACTGCATTTCATAAAGTGAGGGCAAGAAGTGCTTTCTCTGGAAACTTTTCCTTTCAATGTATATATGTATATTTCAATGATGTAATATATATATTTATATTACTAAATAATTTATTTATGTGACCTAAAAAGAGCAAGAAATTACACCCTAAGGAGACCTGAACACTGGATTTGATAGAGTCCTTTGGCCTCAGGCGCCCACTTCACAGGCAGTGGCTGCCTAGAACTCTAGACTCTCAAAACCCACGCACAAGAAGGTTGTTCTATACCATTATTTCTAGTCAGTCTACATAACTGAATACCACTCATTCCACCAGCACAAAATCATTTTAAACATCATTCATGCTAACCAGCAAATATTCTAAAGACAGTCGAAAGCTTTTAATAGCTTCCCCTTAGAATGTAGGCTTCTGATTAAGTTCACTAAATGCCAGCTGCCCCTGGAGTGTGGTTCCTGATTAGAGTACTTCAGCTGTTACCCACCCATTGCTAAAGTATAAATAAAACAATAGTATACCCTGTGCACTGTAGTGTGTGTGTATACACGTGAAACAGACAGGATCAAAGTTACTCTTCCCTGACACACGGGCATGTTTAAGGAAGACTGTGATCTAACACACAACCTAATATTATGTTATAGTGGTTAGCATTCAACGGAAAAGAAACCACAGGAAACCTACCCCTGGAAATCTCACCGGATGCCTGAATTGATGGGGTTATGAAGCAAAGGCAAACTTGACGGTTACAAGGATATGATCCCAGGCCTAAATCTCCAGTTCTATCTCAAGCAGCAGGTTTCAGATTTCTCCCCTAAAAAGAGTGAGCAGGCATCCATTACCTGAGACACAATGAGTGTGTCATATAATAACTATGTCAAAGGCAAACACTGGGTGCAGCCTGTGACTTCCCATTCTGTTCTCCCAGTCTGGGAGCCCACCGTTAGGAGCATCTCTCAGTACACACAGAGGAACTGCTGAGCCTTTACACGCGGCACCCAAAGGCTGAGCATCAGAACTGGCTAACAGAATTTGCAGGGCCCAATGTCGAATGAAAATGTGCAGCTCTTTTTCCAAAAGCAGGAAAGAAAGCTTTTTTCCTCCCTTCCGTGATCTTTCACTCAACCTCTCATGCACAGTGTCTTTATTTGCTGTTTAATTCTGAGCCCCGTTGGGCACAGGGTTATTGCAGGAGTGGGGACTGACCTTTTGCATGTGCCCAAGGCCCGCCCTGTGCCTCTGTGTCTGTGTCTCAGAGCGCACTTGCTGGAGCTCATCCCTCCCTGAGCCTGTCCCCAGGGCGGCAGCTGGGCAGCAGGCAGCCAGGACCCATGTCAGGGAGGGGGTGGGGGCAGGACTGCTCCTGAACTGCGGCTCCAAGTCCCTGAAGCATGCTCCATTAACCCACTGGACTGCACTTACAAAGCAAAAATTCAGTGATAAAATCATTAACAATGTCAAGGTGGCACCCACAGTCCACTACTCCCCAAGTATGGGTCCTTCTGGAGTACGGCCCACGTGACTGTACTGGCCGCAGGCTCATGAAGTCTGCCTGGTGAGTACCTGCCATTTTCCAGGGTCTCTGGTGTCTAGGGTCTCTTTCCACCAAAGATGCCTCTGAGACCCCCTGGACATGCAAATCCATGATTATTTCTCATACCTTCACCAGAGTCAGCAAGAAAAGCAAGTCTACCATAATAATTTTACAAATAGCTGAAACTTCAACATTCGCTAGTTGAGAGGATGATAAGACTTTATATGTTATAAGTCCTACCATCCAGAATTCTACACCTAGAACTCTAGAGTTGAAGTTCAAGTTTATCCTTAGACACGTCAGGTCAAACCCTGTGAAATTCTCAATGTTTAATTGCTTTGGTTTTTACAAGCTCAAATAACAAATTTATGGTGAAAATCAGGATTCAACTTAATGCACCACTATCATCCCCTTCTGAACATTATTCTTTTCCTGTTGCATACACTTTTCTCAAACCTCTCTGTAGACGTTCATACAAGATGTCATTAATTACACCACACAGGGTGCCACCTCTGTTAGCTGCTTAGTTATTTGCATAGGACCTTTCCTCATTACAATGGGAAGACCCATTGCCACTGTAGGGCAATAAGGATTTGTCCTCAGGATTTGGGGTTTGTTCCCCCCTTATTCCTTTTGGGAGACCTTCTGTTTCACTGAGCACCTGAAAAAGCATCAGGCATTTGAGTCATTGAGCCATGTGGTTTATAATCTGTCTCATCTCTTTTCATTTCATAGCGCTATTGCCCCTTTTGTAGTTGAGAACGTGGAGATTCAGAGCTTTAAGTGACTTACTCAAAGTCAGACAGCAGATAAGGAGCTGAGCCAGGGTCCAAACAAGGTTATCTTGAAAAAAGATTTCTCATTATGGACAGAACTTCGTCTCACAGATTGAACAACCTGCACCCCAATTTACTCTTTAAAACTTAAAACCAGCCACATGGCAGCTCCTGAGTCCTCAGAGCACAGCAGCCAGACGCACAGCTGGAAGTCAGCAGTCCCATCTTCCCTGAGCCCAACAGAATCCAGCACTTTTCTGTCTACATAGGGGGGCATTGAGAGCCAGTAAATTCTATCAGTGCCTGAGGCTACTTCGGTTCAACTTCTAGCCTTCTACATCCCCAATGAACACATGTCAGATCCAACAAGACATCAAGGAGGTAAACCCTCTTTAGCCATGACTAAGTAATGACTGAGGAGGACTTACCTCCTGGAAGAGCAGAGACCTTTAAACTGTCTCTGTCCACCATCCTTTCTCCTCTCTGAGGTTTAGATGAACCTTGGTCCCTAGAGGCAGAAAACAGACACCATGGGCCAGAGATCTACCCTCCCCTCTGTCCCTTCAGTGAACCTGCTCCTGAAAACAATGCACAGACTGGGAGTGTCTGTCTGTGGTCAGCAGGCAAACTAAATAAACATACAAAATGCTTAATTCTAGGGAGAGAGCAGGAGGCCCTCCCAACCTCTCCATGATCATTCTTTGGTTATCCCAACTACCCACTGTCCCCTGGGCCAGCCACCACTCTCAGGAAGCCTGACAGCTCTTTGCTATTGCTCCTGTTTCCTGAGCTTGCTCTGCGCCCCCGCCTCTCCTCAGTAATTGTGATCCACCAGCTCTGCCTCCCCACCTACACAAAAGCACAGTTTGAAAGATCCATTTGGATGAAATGACTTGATTACAACAGGGAGACAATTGGTTGAATAAAGTCAATTATCCTTCCTGTGACAGGTGCCCACTTTGAAGTCCCAGGCACCTGCTGGCATAATCACTGAAGCTGACATTCCAGGTCCTTATTAAAAAGGGAATAATAGAATGCCAGGCCTGAATTTTTGTAGTTGGCTGTTTGTATTTTTTTAAGCAGGGCAGAAGGGTGAGAGTGATCTGCAGCTGCTGGGTCATTACCTTCCCATTAGCTGACAGAATGGTGAGCTGGGCCCTCTGCGGCTGCCAGGCTGTCAAGGGCTCTCACCGAGCCCGAGCTGTATGACTGGGGATGTGGGAAGGGTAATGAGCTCTGGGTAGCCAAGCAGAAGGGCTGTGCTTCCAGGACAGCATTCAGATCTGAATATTCAGCAACATGAATGAGGGGGATTGGGACTATCTTATTAAGCCAATTAGGGAAACATCATATACAAATAAAAAATAATGCCCTCAGTGCCAGGATGGTATTCCCACACCTCCCCAGGTTCACCTATATTCTCAGCCTCATCTTCCTCCTGACCCAGTCTCCTTCCCTCCACCACATCCCTCTCTCTTCTTTCTCCACGCTTACCCAGATGGAAAGGACACTGTGGTCGTCAGCACAGCAGATGGCTAGAGTATGAGCTGGTGGTGGCAGCAGTGGGAATGTCTGGAGACCACGGGGTGAAAGCACAATTGTTTATTCAGTTAAAATACATTACTGATTTGGTTATGCACAGAGAAGAATAAATTAAGGTATTTGGCCTCTAGGAGTTCATAATTTAGATCAGAAGTAAAAGACTTATATTACCTTCAGGACCAGGCAGGTAATATAAAGGTAAACAGCCACGTGATGTATAATAGGGACTGGTGGTGTCTGTGGCAAACTAGAGAGGAGGCCCCCTCTAGTCAGCTCTAGCCAAGAGAGGTCTTGTGGCTGTGTGAGCCCAATGTCAGCAGAGTTTCTAGTTATGAAAGACAAGGTCAATCTGGATTTTATGAGACATGTCCTTACATTTTTTTTTTAAAAAGTATTCACATACAAAACACCTTCACAGTTTGACTCCAGTCTGTGGGCCATTAATTTACGATCCATATTCTCGAACAAGCTGACTTCCCATGCTGGAGAAGTGCTTTAAAAAGGAGGGGTCATCACAATCATCGTTCTGACTGCTGTTTACGGAGCCTTGCAACATGCCAGGCTCATTCATTATCGCACTCAAACTTGTGCCACATTCAATAAGGGCACTGTTGTGTCAATTTTACCAATGAGAAAACTGAGCCTTAGGTGATTTCTGTCAATCACATTCCAGGCAAGAAATATAATAAGACACTCAAACTAGAAAACTGAGGAAAGTTGCATGAAGGGGTTAACTAGAAAGAATTTGGAGAACCCCCCAAAATGTGGTATACCACCCTGGGGCAAGCAACAGTGGGAGCTCTGTCCACCCTCACACCTGTAGGTGCAAGAAGAGAGTGGTCATATAACCCATGCGGAGTCGCTGCACCGAGAGAGCTGTTGGCCAACGGTGACAGCCTTTAGTGGCACCCACGGTGACTACACCGGGGAAAACCAGGGGAGGAAATACAGTAGCCTCACTCTCCTTCCCAGCTCTAGGGTACTTCCCATCTACCCACTGCCCCAACCAACGGGAAGCTCAAGGGGTTGGGAACTTATGTTACGGTTTGACTGTCTGTGACCCCTAAAATGTGATGGTATTAGAGGGCAGGGCCGCTGGGAGGTAATTAGGTCATGAGGATGGAGTCTTATAAAAGAGATCCCCGGAGAGTGCTTCCCCCCACCGTACCATGTGAGGATACAAAAAGAAATCAGCCACCTGTAATCCTGAAGAGAGTTCTCAGCAGAAACTGACCATGCTGGCACCTTGATCTTGAACTTTGAACTTCCATAATTGAAAGAAAAACACACTTGCTATTTAAGCCAACCAGTCTATGGTAATTTGTTACAGCAGCCAGAACTAGAACAGAACTTATTACAGCTTAGCATCCTGGGGCATGGAGCAGGACAGAGAAGGCCAGAGAGTGAATCTAAAGGGGAAAAAGTAAATATTCTAGCCCATCACTTGACAAAGACTCCAAAGCTGGTACGTGTGCGAGCAGTACTTACCTGGCACTGCTGGGTCTGCTCTTCCTACCAGACCGTACTGTCCCCTTAGTCCCCACAGGCAAGGACCATGTCAGGTCCTACGCTTAAATCAAATGAGTAACCTAAGTTGAACTATGTCATTACAGCTCATATCTAGGTTGCACAATGCAATACATAAGATCCCAAAGGTTCTGGAATTACAATACAGGGTTTGAATTTTAAATTTACTTTTTACTGGCAGTCTGACTGTGCCGAAATCATTTGACTATTCCTAGCATGAATGTCTTAACATTTATAATGGGGATAATTTTACCAAACACAGATAATTTAATATATAATGAGATTATATATGTAAATCACGTAATACAATGCCTACCTCATAAGGAGAATTCTGCAAGTGGTCATCACAATTATCATGTAGAGAATATTAGTGGAAAGATAATAGATTTTTTCATAAAGATTCTTAGCTCACATTCTCATCAAAGAGTCACATAGCATGCTCCCCTATTCTGCTTTTCACTGAAAGTCCTTTTTTTTTTTTTTTTGCAAACGACTTGGTCTCAAAAAAGAGAAGGCAATCCTGCAACATGTGACACACAGATGAACCCTGAGGACATTATGCTAAGTGAAATAAGTCAGTCAACAAAGCCAGTCCCATACTGCATCATTCCACATATATGAGGTATCCGAAGTAGTCAAAGTCTAGGCCAGAACGCCGTGGGGCAATGTTTTCAGTGGGCTGAGAAAAACAACCGATCTGAACCAATCATACAAGAGTGAGGACGGAACAAAGACATTTTTTAAAAAAAAGCAAAGCCATGAGAATTTACCAAGAACAAATCTTATACTAAAAGAACTTCCAAAGCATGTTTTCAGAATCTGATAATGTAATCTCAGTAGAGGCCAGACTGGGAGGCAAAACTCAATTTCTATTACCACCTCTCCAACGACTCTCAGTTTGTAGGTTGCTTCCTCTGCTCACATACTAGATTTTGTTCTTCTCTTAGTACAGTTAAAGGAGAATCATATTAGGAAAAGAAAAAAATTATTTTCCCAAACATCATAGTACTGTTTGAACATTCCATCAACTGACATCTGCAAAATCTTCAGCTGTCACACAGCATCTGTCGGTAACTCACTGTTTTCTGCGTGTGGAGCGCTGGGCCGGAATACTGGCGACTTGCTCAGACACAAATGTAAGTGAGTCTGAAGTCATGTCCGCCACCACACAGTCCCAAAAGACACCATGAATCTTGTCTGATGCCCTAAGAGCCTACTAAAATAGAGCCTTCTCTGGAAACCAGAGCCCCTGGATTTGGGAACACGCATGCACACGCACATACACGCGTGACGTCAGAGCCTAATCTGAGCATTAGTATATTAACTTTGTGAGTTTGTTATGGTTATCAATGTTGATGCCACCCCTGCCATCATTCCCGCAACTGTCTCGATGTTGGTTGGGGTGGCTCTTGTGGCGCTGCTGGCACCCGGCAAACACTGATGTCAGCAACGTACGTTCCGCGCCGGAAGTGGTGTCTTTGTGACTATTCTCGGCAGTGACTGAACTCAGAGGCCATTATTCACGGTGATTGAAAGCTGAGTGTACTGGTGTGATGGGCCAGTGCTGAAGTGATAGGAGCACACCTGGAAATTAGCATATTTAATCTTCTAAAGCCAGAGGCCAGGAGCCCAAAACTCTGCACTCCAGTGTGCGGCAAGCCCAGCTCTTTCTCATGTGACACTCCACAGCCCAGGATGGCTGGAGGGGAAACATCCACCGATGGGAGGAAGTTAGAAATATTGGGGAGATGGAGAATCTGGGAAGCAGAGCAGCAAAACTGGAACACAGACCATAATAATTTGTGTAAGGAGATCTTTTTTAAATACTTTTCTGAAACTGCAGGAATTACATCACACAGACAACTAAATAGCACAGCACACACAAGCAGCCCTTCAGGGCCCTGTCACACACGGCCTAGGAGTGTGGCTGTTGTGTGGTGGAGATGATGTCAGGTACAGGGGGTGTAGAGAAAGAAAACGGAACCCCTCTCTTAAGGAGAACACACAAGCAGGGGGAAAATTACTAATAACACACCACAAAATAAGTGTGAGGAACAAACCGTCAGTGCGTCATCCTCCTAGAGTGTCTACTTCATCCTCGGACGGTCCACACAGGCCATGTAGGAGACTTCCGTCTAGTGTCCTCTCTGCTCCTTCACTGCGCATCAGGCTTGCACTGCGGTCTCATGGCCTCCCAGTACCCCAGAAGCTCCCCACTTTCTTTCACGTAGGCATTTCCCCTTTAAAAAACATGTATTTTATGCCATCTTGACATCTGCTTCTCAGAAGACTCAGACTAATGCTGTCCTTTTATTTGTGTCCCCAGTTTTACCTTCTGGTCTCCAGCTCCCACATGACATTGGCCCTTGTCCCCTAACCAGCATATTCAGTGTGCAGAGACCCTGAACCCTACATAGTGTCCATCCCGGCCAAGCTCTGCCCTGGCCCTCAAAGGGGACTTCACCTCAACCCTTTAATTGCCAATAACTTCTGGCTACTTGCTGCCCAGCTCCCTCACGGCGTACGAGCTGCCAATCCTGAGACTATCCCAGGATGACACACAAACGCTGGCGGCCATCCCCAAGAGGACACCGTCACTCCGGTACTATTCTGAGCCCAAAAAGCACCACTGGATCAAAACCTAGCATCTGACCAGGCCTATTTCAAAGGCAACACTACTCATGTTTAAGCATATGTTCTGATTTGCTTACTAAAAAAATAATAGAGTGCTTTTATAGTCTCCCTTTCTGCACTAGATACAAACACATAAACAATAGCTGCCCTGGGCAAGATACTCCCCAAGTTCTCGTGCTGGGAGAGGGGATATTATTGTTGATATAAACAGACCGATCTGACTTAGTAAGAATCACCCCAAATTTCCAGGCTAGGAACATAAAGGAACCACCACTCCAGTTTTCAAAGTCCAGCTCCCACACTTTTTCAGGACGTCAGAGCCTATGGTCCTACCAGAGACACTAACTTGGGAGCAGGGTAGTTACTGATGACCCCAGAAGGAGCCTGTAAAACGGCCAGCTCCATTTCCAACAAAGAGAAGGGGCTCAACTAACAATATTGGGCCTTTCTACTCTTTCCAGAACTCTACCCTTTCTTTGAGGTACCTTTTAAAGGAATTAAAGTCATTCCCAGTACAAACATTTAATAAATTGGGATGTGTTGGTCTCTCTTCATTAACTGACTGTTAAGATGGAAAACCTTAAGAGAAATGAGGTGAGCAGTTCGATGTCCTTCAGTGAATGGATAAATACAGTACAGCCAGACAATGGATTACTAATCAGTGCTAAAAAGAAATGAACTATATAAGCCATGAGAAAGAAAAAACAAGAAGGAAACAAACACACTTTTTGAAGTAAAAGAAACCCATCTGAAAAGTCTGCATACTATATGACTCCAACTATATGACACGCTGGAAACAGCAAAACTATGGAAATGGTAAAAGGGTCAGTGGTTGCCAGGGGTTAAGGAAGAGGAAGGGATGAACCGGTAGAGCACAGAAAGTTTTTACAGAAGTGAAAACACTCTGTACAATACTATAATAATGAGTATGTTATCACATATTTGTCCAAACCCATAGAATGCACAACATAAAGAATGAACCCTGATGTAAACTACAGACTTCGGGTGATAATGACGTTTGACTGTGGCTTCATTGGTTATAATAACTGTATCACTCTGGTGCGGATGTTGACAATGGATGAAACCACGCATGTGTGGGGGCCAGAGTATGTGGAAATCTCTGCACCTGTGGCTCAATTTTGCCATGAACCTAAACTTGCTCTAAAAAATAAAGTCTATCTTTATAAAAAGCTATCAAGTCACAGGTTTAATGTGGACACCCCCGGTAAACATAAAGTCTCTGACCGTTTGAAAAGCACCCCCACCTAACAGTGTAAAGACAAGGAAAGCCATGACAGACTGGCTGAGAATCCCTGGAGTCTGGCCAAATCCAAAAATTCAAAGAAATGATTTATTGCTATTAGGAGACTGGAGGAAAGTGCTAGCTTTCTGCCACTAAGCCCAGAAAATCAGGGCATTTAAAACTCCTCAGGAGGAATCTCGAAAATGTGATGTCAAACCCCACCGCAAGTAGGGTAGAGTGGAGTCGTCCCTCCAGGTTAAAAACCTGCAGTTATGACACCCCAGACCAAAAAGTCAAGTAGCCCGTGACCCGGGATGTAAACCGCGACAGGTGGCCTTGGAGCCAGCTGACGCAGCCATGGATGTCCCTGAGATATGCCAAGAATCAACAATCACAAGACACCTTATTCCAAGGCTATGATTTTCAAACTATTTTCATCTCACGGCACCCAATCTAATTACTAAAATTCTGCAGCACACCAAAAAAATTTTTTTTGCTGATCTGACAAAAAGAAGGTATAATTTTGACCCATGCACACCAGATCGCTATTGTCATTTTTTTCTTTGACAATCTAAGGGGAAAGAGGTCAGTGCCCATGACTAAATAGTCAGGTATTGCATGTTTCAAAAATTCGGCAGCAGACTGGTTGGAAATCGCCATTCTAGGGGAATTACAACCAATACAAAGGAAAACCCTGAACACATAATGATTTCTACATCAATGAATAACAATCCTTGCGTGAGAAGGTAACAGGTTTCACGGAGGAACGTAATCCTTTCACACTGGTCATTGGAACAGACAAGTAAGTGCCTTTCATCAGTGACATCACAAGTTGCCACTGTCACAATGGCAATGGAGAGTGGAACCTTCGAGGCACTGGTCAGCTCCTCCAATCTCCTTCCTACACTGTGACGTGTCTAGGATCAGTACACTGGACTGTGGAGGCCGGGGAGGCTTGGGATTTTCACAGAAGGAGAGGGGACCGTAGAAAACATGAAAACATGATACTCTTGCCAAAGAGGAATGGGGCTTGAGTCATTCAATTAGAAGAACAAAAAGACGTTCCTTGTTTTGAAGCCCACACTGTTGAGTTATATGTCAGTCACAGAGTTACGTAGGTGTTTGTTGGTCTATTCAACTACAATTTGAGTTAGGAAGTAGGAACGTGTTCATTTATCACTGTGTATTCTGCAATATACAGGATGGGGCAAAAATAGGTTTACAGTTCTGAGACGCAAAACACAGAGTTTATTCTTGTATTGCGTATTAACTACTGTTTTATCTTCCACACAAACAACTGTAAACCTACTGTTGCCCCACCCTGTACAGTAACTCTTTACAGCAGATGTCAGCAAATTTCTTCCATAAAGGGCCAGACAGCAAATATTTTAGTCTTTGTGGGTTATATGGTGATCCCTGCCACAACTACTCAGCTTTCACTGTATTGTGAAAGCAGCCCCAGACAATACCTGAAACAAATGTGTGGCTGTATTCCAACGAAACTTCATTTACAAAAACAAGTGGCGGGCCACAGGACCATAGTTAGCTGACCCCGCTTTCCAGCACAGCATGGTGGAAAGACCACGCATTTTAAAGCATATGATCCTTAGTTTAGATTCTAGCTCTCTCTCTCTCATAACCTTTCAATCACAGTTTTCCTTTCTGAAAAATGAGGTAACAATAATATATCACACACATAAATAAGAATGATATGTGTAAGACCTTCAGAATATTTGGAACATTAGAAAATACTCAGTAGCTGTGTTTCCCTGAAAAGCATAACTATAAATTTTATAGCGGCAGAATTTAAATTTGAAGATGTTTTACTTTTAGAAGTCTCCTAGAGAGCTCTTTACATCTGTTCTGGAGGTTGCATTTGTCACTGATCTCGGCAGAAAGCCCGTGCAATCAGAAAGCTCAAACAGAATTTGGGTTGTAATTCCAACTGATATATGTTGATTTAAACCTTGGAGGCCACTTCAATAACTCATAAAGTTGAAAGGAATAAGGGAAATAGAGCCTTCAGACTTATTATGTGATTAACCTTCAACAGAGAAAGAGCATAATAAATAAGCAGCATTTGCTATACTCTTTTTACGGTGAAATTGTTTTAAAAAAATAAGGAAAGTCCATCGATGTCAGAGTATTGTTTGGGAGACTCTGCTGAGTCGGATTAGCCTGTCAACAAGTCATCCTCTGATGAATTCCACAACAACAGCACTTATGGCCCTGCATGCCGGAGAAAACCCTGCACATGTTGAATTTGCCGTAACATACCTGTTTAATAGGAAGGGCAAAGCTAATGTTTGGAATACGCTTTGTTTGCGGGGATGTGAGGGAAGTGCTTCATCTCCCTGTGCCCTCGGTGGAGCTCTGCCTTCAGCGTATGCTGTAACAGAAGTAAGTGCCTGAGCAGGGAAGAGTGTTGTGTCTGTTTCCAGTGAACATGGACAAAATTATGAGCTCTGTCATTCCACTATTCAGTTAATTTGGAATACGGCTGGAGGGAAGATCTGGAAACGCAGCATCTGATTCCCACAGGCCTCGTCAGTGCGCACGGGTGACCGTGATAGCCAGATGGGATGTTCCCTCTGATGCTTAGTGCAAGCTGGCCTGGGTATTTCACACACTGTTGTTTCCTCCACAAAGTTCTGTATTTTCACATCTCCCTCTAACTAAGAATGGTTAGAACACCTGTAAATTTTTTTTCAAAAATAATATTGAGGGAGGTGCATCAAAAAATCTTGATAAAGATGTTACTGAGGAGAGGAGGTATAAATTCCGAGTATGAGTTACCAGTGAAGGGGGCTGGTTAACTTCCCAGCTGCTTAACTTCTCAATCCCTCTTTCCTCATTTAGGAAATAGGAGAATTATAACTACTCTTCAGATAGTGGGAATTCAATGACAGTGAATATAAAGCACAGAGCCTAATACCAATAAACAATACGTGATCAATATGTGATCAAACAATATGTGATCACAAACAGTATGTGATCAATAAACAATATCTATTATTACTTATGTTACTTTTTATTTACTTGAGTCAATGAGCTACATTTTTTGTGGATAAAGTTAGATGAGAATGTGGAATTGTCGAGAAAGCATTTTTATGAAACAGAGCTCTGCATCAATGGGCCTCACAGAGTGTAGCTATGCAACAAATATTGGTTAATTTGATTTGACACAATCTTCATCCTTATATTCTGCAGATTCCAAATTAAGCCATAAATATTTTCTGAACTACTTTAATCAGAACCAGATGGAAGAAGAAAGGCAGACAACACATATAAGAATCTAGTTTACATCAGTCCCCAGAGGATGGACAGAGGAAATAATGGGTCTTTTCAATCTTTAGTTTCAATAACTCTACAGGGGCAAGGTTGCTGGAACAAATGAGGCTGCTCCGCCTCCCTGGGCACAGGATAATTCGATACAAACAACCTTTTCCAGCAACAGAAGTTACGGCCGTGACTCAGCACACGAGGCAGGCAACAGACTAAAAAAAGTCTCTGTGTGCCCTTCTGGACTTCGGATTGAAAGCTGCCGGCCCTACCCAGTCTCCTCCTTATCATGTTACTCCACAATCGCAACAGGTGCCCCGTTACAGCCTTGGCTCACCCCCACAGAAGCTACAACCCCATCTGCCATGTGCGCAGAAGAATATCGATGTCAAGACCGTGTTGAGTGAGGCTCTCTTTTCACGAGCCTGATAGCTCATGCAGTGTGCAACCGCCAAGCACGACTAGGAATGGTGGGGTTGGGATGGGGGGGCCTTTGTGCATGTCGGCAGCACTCGGGCAGAGGCGTTCCACTTCTTCACTGAGCACCGTCCACGTGCAGGCTGAGGGCAGTGGCTCTTAGAGATCCTCTCAAATTAAGCACTTTTTTTCCTCTTTAGAGTTAGGGTTACAAAACGAAGCAAAGCAAAAAGAAAGAAAAGAGAAATTCTAAGCCACACAAGGTACTGGAAGACCACCTGTGACCAAAGGAAGCATAAATTTCCAAGAGGAACTATTTGGGAAAACGTGCTGTGTGACCCACAACCCTGTTCCCCTTCATTTACGTGGCTCACACGCCCTCTCCAGTGTGCAAAGCAGAGCTGAGAAGAGCAGTGCACCCAGAAAACACATGTGGGACTTGACCTTTCCTTCAAAGCTACAGCCAACTCTGAGTTCAAAGGCATCAGCAAGGATGAGGGGAAGCCAGGGCCAGATCATCCACAGGTTTTCTGGAAGCTACTGGTTTGGGTTTAGTTTCATGTTATTCTTCATTAAACTCTGCCACATGCATTTTTTTCTTGGTTCTAAACTAATTTAGGCAATTGTAGAAATGTTTTAATACAAAACACAATCCACAAAAGTAGGGAACACATGAACAATGAGTAGTGTGTTAGTAAACTGGCTTTCTGGGGGAAATTAAAGCCACGATTTATACTCCTTGGCAATTTTCATGGTATAAATACACCAATCATGGCCAATTTCAAGCTACCAACAGTTTATCAAC
Organism: Micronycteris hirsuta; assembly: GCA_004026765.1. Lineage (NCBI taxonomy): Eukaryota > Metazoa > Chordata > Mammalia > Chiroptera > Phyllostomidae > Micronycteris > Micronycteris hirsuta. The sequence continues at coordinate 225,778 of PVJI01000505.1, forward strand.
TAGCTCTCAAAATCTCTGAATGCTGAATAGGCTCTTACTAGGCAGCTCCCGCAAACTACTACAGAAGTCCTTACCAAAAGGCAATCCTATGAAGAAAATGGTGTACCTATTTCCAGTCCTTTTGCTGCATTCCCACATTCTGTCTATATTATAAATAGAAAATTATATTCTGCTTTTTGCTGGTGCTTGATTTTTTAAATTTACTCCATAATCATGTTTTATTTATTTTCCACAGAATGCTTAAGTAGCTGGCTTTACTATATATATAGAAGAAGTTGCACAGGTCTTGGAGGCGAACACAGCCAGGCTCCAACAGTGGTGTCGTGAGTAGCCAGCAGTGTGACTATAGGAAAATTACTTAACCTGATGAACCTCATTTCCTTACCTTCCAGGTAGAGATGACAAATAGCACCCAATTTGCAGGGTAAAGACAGTGGACATTTCTAAAGTGATCACAAAATACTAGTTCCTTTCTTCTCACTTCCTACTGTACTTTAGTAGTTGGTTTATTCTTACAACATACAATTTAAAAAATTCTCCTGGCTCCTGCCTCATGAGAAAGAATGAGTTCAACAGTATTACTGTACAAAGTGGCCCATAACCTCAGCTGACTGTAGCCTTAGACCCCATGACCTTAGGTTCCTGGACTTTTAAGTGACTCGCTAAGCAGAGTTACAGTCAGGAGGGCCAAGGACTGCCAAGTGTTGTAGAGCCTATTCAGGTACCTGGAATCAGAGAATGTCCTTTGCTGGAAAAGATCTTGTGGAACAATTCGTCCCAATTTTTCTCTGTTCCTATGTAGAACCAAAACTTCAAATAGGAATGGAAAATCTTAATTTTGTGACTTTATAAATACATACACTGTCAATGTTGACAACAGTTAACACATTTATTGCAATGCTGATAAACTCTATGTCTTGTTGGATGCATGCTTTTGTAGAATTCTGGTCGAACGAAAATACATACACAAAGGTGTTTGATTTAGTGTGGCCAATCTGGGTGCTTGTCCCATTCCGTCCGTTGGGAGTGACAACACAGGAAGAAATTGCACAACCAGCCCTGGCTGGTGTAGCTCAGTGGATTGAGCGCAGGCTGGGAACCAGGCAGTCCCGGCTCGATTCCCAGTCAGGGCACATGCCTAGGTTGCAAGCCAGGTCCCCGTGAGGGCCATATGAGAGGCAACCATACATTGCTGTTTCTCTCCCTCTCTGTCTCCCTCCTTTCCCCTCTCTCTAAAAATAAATAAAAATAAAAATAAAAAATCTTTTAAAAAAAAAATTGCACAACCAGGCTGAGGAGGAACACGGAACACGGAATGCACACGCAGCACCGAGTGCTAGCTGTCCGCAGACCCACATGCTCCCGCTCCTTCTTAGGAACAGAACCTCCAGCTGCAGGACGCCGGGGCCGCATGCCAATACCAGCCCTGGGACTTACTTTGCATGAGAAAAAGGATGAACTGTACCTTGTCTAAACCTACTATTCTTTGGGGTAGCTCTCACCTGCCATCAAACCTACTCCTATCTGATATCCCATATGATCCAATCCAGGAGACCTGTTCCCTGAATATATAATTTGAATCAAATTGAAAAAAAAAAAGCAAGAAACCCAGTCAACTGGAACAAATGGTGTGTGATTGTAACAGCCATAAACATTACAGTCAGTGAGTTGCTCCTATGTGCCTGGCATTGCTTTGAGTTTTCTTTCTTTCTTTCTTTCTTTCTTTCTTTCTTTTTTAAATTTACTGGTGTAATATTGGTTAAAAAGACTATGTAAGTTTCAAGTATAAATTTCTCCAATACATGATCTGATGCTGTGTGTCCACCACCCACAGTGAAATCACCTTTTGCCACCATACACCTGGCCCTCTTTACCCTTTACTGCCCTCCCTTCCTTCTGGTAACCACACTGTTGTCTGCATCTATGAGTTTTTGTTACTTTTCTTGTCTGTTCATTTGTTGCTTTCAGTTTTATATCCCGCATTTGAGTGAAATCATGTGGTTCTTAACTTCTGCTGTCTGACTGACATCACTTAGCATGATGATGTTTTTCAATGCGTTCTGCTATTTAACCCTGTGAGGCTGACACTGCCGTCCCCGCTCTGTCAGAGAAGGGAAAGAATGGTCACTTTAGACAATCTGTGGTGGAGCCAGGATTCAACAGTAAGCCTGTCTTCCTCCAAATCTTAAAATCGAACATCTCATTATGTTATTTCAAAGAAATAAGGACTCCAAAGGCACTGTCTCATGGTTTCTCAATAACTAGTCTTCCTATGAAGCTTTTATGAATCTGCCAGGTCCCCAATCATTTCTGCAACATGAGTGCAATGAATAAAAATTATTTTTTTTAAAGATTTTATTTATTTATTTTTAGAGAGAGGAGAAGGGAGGGAGAAAGAGAGGGAGAGAAACAGCAGTGTGTGGTTGCCTCTCACATGGCCCTCATTAGGGACCTGGCCCGCAACCCAGGCATGTGCCCCGACCGGGAATCGAACCGGGACCGTCTGGTTCCCAGCCCGCGCTCAATCCACTGAGCTATACCAGCCAGGGCTGAATAAAAATTATTTTTAAAATTAATTTTAATATTCAAGTTAATCTTTAAACCATATCAGCCAAAGATTGCCACTTGTTACCTAAAAAGTGAAAGTGTATGAACGAATTCACAATGACACATTCTACATTTCCTTTAGCTTTTCTTTTTCCTGTCTGACTATAAATTTTGCAGAAAAATACACTATTGTTCTTTCAAAGTAGTTCACCTTCTGATTCCAATTTTTCACTTGAATTCATATTCCTCTGATTGGAAGAGAAATCTTATTCCTATGGCAGCATGGGTTTTGTCCCCTGCTCCTCCCTTTTAAAAATCAAAGCAAATACATGGTACTTCAGAATTGGAATAAACAGTGGAAACAGGTGACTTTATTTTTGAAACATGTTTTTCTCCACAAATGGTGTCTTACCACTCCCCCCCCCTTGCCTTCGATTTTCTTCTAAAGTATTTGTCATTGGGGAAATTACAAGTTGGGGTGATGCTTCGTCTGAAGGCCTCGCCTTAAGGCTCTCCAGTTACTGGACCGTGCTTCTTTTGGTGGATGGGGTGTAGTCCTTCAAGGTAAGCTGACCCCATTTTACACAGTTTCTGGAACAGATCAGAGTGCCCAAGGTTGACAGACAGGTGTCTCATAGGTTTTAATAAAAGCCAGCAGAAGCAAGGTATATTTGTACAAGTAGAATAAAACAGCCCTTTAATATCTTCCACTTTTTCCAGCAGCATGAACGCCTTAAGCACTGGCATTTCCAAGCATCAGAGGACTAAGAAGTGCTCTCTGGGGATGCACTAGCCCCCAAGTATCAGGCAGAATGGGGCTCAGCTAGAGGGACCCTCAAGTCACAGCTCTGTCCATAAGCTCACTGTAGCATCCCATGGTCTTCTGAGATACCCTCATGATAATGGTATAATGAGAAAACCCACATGAAAAGGAGAAGTCAACAGAACTAGAGGCAGTTGGACAGAGATCTGGGAAGGAGTTTGCATGGCAAGTCAAAGATAGATTTATAAGACTGATTGTGGGGAAAAAGAATTTTACTAAGCCTTTATGCTGGGATGCTACAGTGTGTTGAAAGAGACAGGTTCAAGTTGTGGAGTACTCCCTTTTACTTGACCTTCTAACTAGGAAATTCTCACCTAGATTGAAGTGGGGAAAAAGAGCAACTTCTGTCAAGAAACCTACGTTTTGAGTACTGAGTATGACACCACCTGAGACAGCAGCAGCAAGAGCAAGATCATTAAAAAAGCCAACAGCCTTCCTGAACATATACCTCTGACAACCTCTTAGCCAATGGTTAAGTTGTAAAGTGGCCCTTTGGCAGAGATAAACTGAAACCAACGCTCTAACTACAGCTGCTTTCCCTAAAGCATCAAAGACGAAGCAAAAGTATGTCATCTCTTTCTCAGAAGTATGGTGTGATTTAATTACTTGTGTTGCCTCCGTGGTGTTTTTCTACTGTGTTTCATCGTGAGCATATGGTATTCCTCCTTATCATGGCCAGGAGTGTCTTTCATGGACTATTTTAGGAACCTAACCACCATATGACATTATTTCCATAGGTAAACTGCTTTCAAGTCCTCAAGAACTGAATTAGAAACAAACTTTCAGATCCAATGACTGACCGATATGGTCACTAATACAGGGTGAATAGATGTTGGTGGACAAAAACAGTCTCATCTCCTTGCTACTAACATGTTCACAAAGACTTCCACTTTGAGTCTTTTTAAAAATAACATACTTTCAAATGTTATGCTAATTAAACAGAGGAGTTACAGTAGCAAAGGATGAATTTGGATGAATTACTGTGATCTAACTGAAACCTGAGATCCAGACACCTTGGCCCTCCGGTCAGGCACGTGAGTCCTATGCCCGCTGCAATTGCTCAGCTCCTCAAAGTCAGATTCAAGGGCACTTTCCACCCTTTGGGTTCAGCTCTAATTCTGGCCCTACTCTCGATTTAGAGAAGGAGCCAACAGCCTCAGCCTGCCAAGCACTGAAGCTCTGCACTGGGGAACTGGCCTACCTGGCTGTCCCAGCATTTACTACGGAGCTACCATGCTGCTTCCCCAACACACCAGGGTCCGACGTTTCAGATGTCCTGAGCCTCAGTTCTCCACCGTGGGTTTCTCCCCATGGATGAAGCCCTGAGTCCCTCTCCTGGAGGAAGGGTCCTTGCTACTCCTTGAAATGATGACTCCCACCACAGTTCTTCTACTTCACATCCTTCTTACCTGTGGGGCGTCTGCCACACCATTTTTGCTGTCCTACCTTCTGATGGATCATTGCTGGTGTGCCTTATAACTCAGTCTTACATATATCGATGCCTCCTCTTAAAATAAGGCCCACCAGCCTCTGTCTAATCTGGGTAAGCCCCACAGTCAGTGCACTCTCTATTCTACCCCTCACTCCATTGCTGTGTAGAGTCATGAAGATTTACACAACCTCAAAGTTCGGAGCAGAAGATGCCTCTAGGTGCCAGGCAGGCCACATACATGAGTGACACTGGTCTGATGGGAATGAATGGTGCAAACTGCCTCTAGTGTGCACATGCTCAGGGGAAAGGGGGAGATACAACTCAACCTTTCCAACTTGAAGCCTGAAGTCTAGATGACGTGATGCCTCTGAAGCTGTTCATGCCAACTAATTCAGAAGGTTTCTAAATACTGACCCAATCCACACATCACTGATTTGTGACTTCTGCTTCCAAGTGAGAAAGTGAAAAGTAATCTACAAATACAACTGATCTTCATTTTCCATATCCCGGCTTAACAATTCTTCCAAATGACTTAAGCAGTTTACATGTCGTGGAAAGCTGATCATGAACTTCTCTGTATACAAAAGGGAACATATTTGAGGGGGAAAAAAGTCTTTCTTGACTGGGGAGTATTGAACACTAATTTAAAATATAACTTTATCCCTAGCTACATTTAGTCCCTAAGAAATGAGATGAAAGGAGACCAAACGAATCAGTCACAGGAGCCTAGCTCTTTAATCGCCATCCTCGCTATTGCTAATTGAATCATCAATGCACATTGGCTTTGTTCCCTGAGGTACACTAAAACAAATACATAACATATGTCTCCTTTTTTTCATGTGTCTCCTTAAGATGAAAGATTTCACGTGTTTGAAATTAAAGTACCCATAAATTACAGAAAAAGCAGAGTATGACATCTAAATAGCAAATGGAAACCTTGTAGGGGAGATAATAACATTATTTGTTGAATCATAGAGGTTCAGAGACAGAATCATTACTACAGGTTTAACAATAAAACTTAGAAAGTCTCTTCGTTCATGTTCATAAGCAAAATAAGGAAGTAGACCCAAGACTATCAGATGATGTCTACAAGTTACCTTGAATCAATTTTTCACTGCTGTTGTTATTGAGTCAGATTTATGATTCTACTTGGGTTGTATCAGAACTAACTGACTTGGTCATTATGACCATCAAAATAACCAGATGTTCTCATTACTTGCTTGGCAGTTGATCCGAATATCTTTTATGATGTAGTTGATTCATCTGTGCATTTTGATTTGGTTTCCACGGTAGAGATATTAACAGCGAGTAAAATTTCAGGGTTTGTAGAAAATGTTCATGGAGACTTTCCAGTTACGGAGTACTGAATTTCATCTGCTCTTAATCACAGAGGAAAAGAATGTGCAAAAGCAAAGCTTGGGCACAAATGAGCCCAGCTACAGGGAGTGCCAATTGCTTTGTGTGGCACATCTGTCAATAAACATTCATCGGAACAGGAAGTGATCATCAAAAAGCAAACATCTATCTTTAAAGTTAGTGTACTCTTTTTAAAAAACATGTGTTCAAAAACACAGCCAAGAGCATAATGAGTGAATCACTTATATACACAGATTGACTTCCAAACATACATTTTGCCCCATTATATTGCAATTCTATGTAGAACTGTCTCTGATTCAAATATGGCCTCCTCCAGTACATACAAAAATATATTTTAAAAAGAATTATATAAAGTACAGCACAGGGAACATGGTCAATAATATTGTAATAACTGTGTACGGTGCCTGGTGGGTAACGAGAATATTGGAGGCGGGGCACACTTTGTAAAGTATACACTCACCACTCTGCTGTACACCTGAAACTAATACAAAACAATAGTGAAGGTTAACTGTGTAGCTCAGTTGGTCAGAGCCTCTTCCGCATACACCAAGGTTGCAGGTTCAATCCCTGGTCAGTGCACATACATATAAGAGACAACCAATGAATGCATAAATAACTGGAACAACAAATTGATCTCTCTCTCTCAAATCAATAAATAAAATTTAAAAAAGAAAAGTAATATTAAAACAATAATTATATATCTAGATATAAACTTTGCCCCATTATAGTAACAGATTTGCCAGTTTTGGTCCTGGCTGAAACAAATCCTAAATTTAATTTTTTTAAAGGGAAAAAATTTAAAGATAACAAATTTTAACAATATTAAAATGTGGGGAAATGTTAAAGCTGTAAAACTATAGTGACCTCTAGGGTAACACACAGATTGAATGCAAATGTCAATCACTTCTTTAAAAAAGGGTGGGGGTGTAAAAATAAACACAATTTGACAATATGTTTTGTTTTGTTACTTTGGTTCATTAATTCAAAAATTATTCATTCCCCAAAATATACCCTCCTGAAATTCTAAGGGTGAACCACAGGTCAGAAGCATTGTCTTTGCTCAAGGAGCTTGTTAGAAATGCTGACTCAGCCCTGCTCCACACCTGCTAACTCAGAATCTGCACTTTACAGATCTCCAGGTAATTTGTATGCATATTAAAGTTTGAAAAGCACAACTCTACAAGATTTTCAGACAAAAGTAAAAAATAAGATTGGCCCCTGACCTCAAGGAAGTCATATCTAAGAAGGTAAATGGATCTGGTAAACAGGTAATTACGGTACAAGTAATAAAGTGTATACAAGTATAATGGGAACACGGAGGGGCAATAACAACACTTAACAAAGGCAACTCCTTGAAGACGCAGAGCAATTAGAGTTGGGTCTTAAAGGCTAAGAAAAGAGGAGTAAAAGACATTCTAGGCAGAGAAAGCAAGATGTTCAGGGAATGGAAGCCCTTTTCATATGGTGGGCTAGAGATTCTTTTAACCAAGAAGTAGAGGCAGGGGCTATTCAGGCAGGGCAACAACCACTGCAGAGACCTGGCCACAGAGTGAACTTCACCCTTGGGACAAGGACTAGACATCGGAGCTTTGAAGAAGGTGCACAGGCCACGAGAGACGAGGGAAAGACCGACGAGCACAGGTTATGGAGCCCAAAGCAATGTGAGCTTTGCAACGGTCCTGTTAATGGTTCTACACAATAGAACAAGAGATTTAAAACCCCACAGTAAAAAAGCCTGACCTCACATATTGTAAAATTTAAAAGTCTATTAAAGTTTGACTAGTGATGGAGATTTGTAGACATTACAGAGATAACAGATAAAAACATAATCAAGAAATACAACTAAAAAGTAATTTTAAAATAAATTTAAAAATTACTTCTTATCTACATATTTTTCAATTTCTGGCCATGAGTGAGATACCACTTAGGTGAAAAAGAAAAAATGAACCAGCTGAGCCTACCTACTTCATTCTATTTCAGAAAACTTGAGTTGGAAAAGCTATCATTAGTTAACCTACCCTGCCCCACACACAAAATAAAGCTTGTTTCAAAAAAAAAAAAAGATGCATAATGTAGAATAACAGGAGTAATAAAAATATAGCATGAAGAAATTTAAATATCTTAAAAGAATTTTGCTTTCTTTCAAATGGGAGCAAAGTTCTTTGGCTGAATATTTTTAGCAGTTAATGTCTTCTGATCAGAATTTCCCACATGGTATACTGGCAACTGAGAGACACCCAGAATAGTGAATAACAATTTATTAATACACAGTGTCATGTTTTTCACATTACTATAAGATGCCAGATTTTCTAGAATTTTCAGTGTAAGGAGATCAGGCTTGCCTTCTGTAAATATTCCTTCCCTGGCATTTTTTTTTTCTTTCTCAGTTATTCTTTTGAAAGGAGAAACTATGCTAATGGACACTCAGGGGAAAGTATGGAAATTTCTTTATTCTTGTCAGTTCAAGAAAAATGAATTTAATGTATGCTTCAGATTGCCCATATATAAGAATCAGCTGTCACCTCTATTCTACGACTTGACACACAATCAACTCGTCAAGACAACAGGAAGACTATCTCAGGCACGTAAGGCTTAGAAGACACACTCATATACTTGGCCCGGAAAAAAAAAATTACCTCAGGGCAAAAACCATCTGATTGGAAGATTAATCTAAATTATGAGCACAAAAATGGGATGGTCTAGTAGTGGGAAAGGATTGGTGGATAAATGACAGGTTAAAGTACCTTTAAATCATGTGATTAAAAATATGACTATGAGATGAAGCCAAGAAAAATATTCATGAAATATAAAACATACAATATGAACCTTATAAATTAATAACAATGATCTGGGTCCCAAATTCCAAAATGGCCTCAGATGAAAACTATAGTCCTTCCAAAGAAACCAGAGGCTGGCTAGCCCTCTCCTCCTGGTTCCACAGCTACAAGGTATCCATGTATTCCCCAGCTTGCCAAGCCACGCAACAGTGTTCGATCAATAACGTGGGTAAAGAGATGTGCACCCCACTTCCAGGTCTGGTCCATGCAGCCTTCTCTGAAATTCTTTCTCCCTTCCTTCCTCCTTCCCTCCTTGCTGCACCCCCCACCCTTTCTTCTATCCCCACGCTAGAAGTGAACAGTCAAGGCAGCTCTGAAAGCCACAGTTTGAAAACGCCAGGGCCCTCATCACCCTGGATTCCAGAGTGGACTTCATGAAGCAGGACCTACCCCCTCGACCCCATCCCCTTACCTCCATTCTCACCACTGGATGGATTTTCTATGAGTAAAACAAGCTTCTTATTGTTCTAAGTCACTGACACAGTCACTTTATCTGCTATGACAGCTAACTTTACCTTAACCAATACCATAGCCTACTCACAGTTTGGAAGTCAGCCTGTCAAGAATATCACTACACTAGGCCCAGCTGGTGTAGCTCAGTGGATTAAGTGCGGGCTGGGAACCAGAGGGTCCTGGTTCAATTCCCAGTCGGGGCACATGCCTGGGTTGCAGGCCAGGTCCCCGGTGAGGGCCATGTGAGAGGCAACCATACATTGCTCTTTCTCCCTCCCTTCTCCTCTCTCTGAAAATAAATAAAATCTTTAAAAAAAAGAAAAAAGACTATCACTACACTTTGGGAATTTGGGGGAACAGTTCTGACCCATGGGCTACCAGGATTTATGATCAGCTCTCCTGTGACCTCTCAAAGGTCACAGTAATATCACAAACCATGACTGTCTCCTCATTTTTTTTTAATTTTTATTTTTGTGCTCTTTATTATTTCATTGGCAGTAGGGGGAAGAAAGGAAAGGCAAGAATCATATCAGTATGGTAAGAGGAAAAAAGCAATTTATTAACTCCTCCCTAAAAAAAAATATTGGACATGTCTACATGGAAATTGAATCCACAGAAGAGTGGTAAAGAGAGGAAAAGAACATGATCTAATTTATTCCTGGATAACAGGAAACTGAAGTCCATATGGCTTTCATCTCTCCTGTACACGAGATGGGTTGGAGAGTCACATTTGTGAGAAATATGCTTTATGTCAAACTGATTAGGAGAGTCAATATTAGACATAACCTCTTTCCCTTTAAGGGTAGGCAAAGTCCATCATCCGTTTATGTCTCTGGTGGGGATTAAGGGGAGGCCTTAATCAACTTGCCTTATAACCTGAAGGCATTTAGAAGAAAAATCTATATTTGTTTCCTTAGTCAGATTGCTGAAGCATGAAATGGGATGTCTTGTCCTGCTGCCTTTGGTGGAAATGCCATATATTCTATTTATTTATTTGGATGGGGAAGCAGGAGAATTGTTGAAGTTTTATATATTGCCCACTGACTTTGAGTGATATGGTTCAAATTTCTAGAGAAAGACAGGAAAACGCTTTCAACCAGAGAAGACTTACAGAACAACTTGTGCTTTAAAACACAGGGAAACGTAGTCATTTCATTGGCATCTATCCAAGAATACCAAGAAAAAATTCTTAAATTACCTCCTTTTCACCCAACTTCTTTGTGTTCCTTAATTGGCAGTATCACAAACCTAAGTTCCAGGCATCATCTGAAAAGACCCTGTGGCTGAACTGACAAAGGGGGATGCAGGATGATGGAGGGGCTGCACAAGGACCCCGGTCAGCAGGCTGGAAGTCCGAAGGGAAATGGGATGGAGCTGAAGAGGAAGAGGAAAGAGAAGGTCTTTCCCCTGAGCTTGGATCCTAGACTTAGCCTGGAGATGCGTACAGATTGATCACAGGGGTAGGGGGTCCCAACTGAGCTCCCTACCTAGGGAGGGACCTTTCTCTAGGCCCCTGTGTATGGCTCATAAATGGTCAGGAAGGCAGAAGAACCAGATCACATCAAGGGAGGCTTAGACCCCAGGCAGGCAGGACCATCTATGGGCTCTCTGCCACCGTCACTGAACTCTGGAGGGCAGGGCTTGCCTTGCTGCCTGGACTGTCCCTGCAGGCCAGACACAGGCCCCGGTGGCACGCTGCCATTACCACAGTGGCTTATCTACTGTCGCAGGTTCTGGGCGCCACTATCAGGATTCCTCCTCAAAATCTCGGGGGAAGGCATTAGATTAATCAACCTGTGTGACGCCCTTACTGCCTGCCGGGGTCTGGGAAAGAGCGTCTGGCCTTGAGACAGATAGTGGAGGGAAACTGTCCCCCAACAAGATTCCAACTGGGGGATTCCCAAAACACATGAAGGAGGTCCCCAGCAACAGCCAAAAGAATGACAAAAGCTCCCACGGGGCACATTCACTTTGCTCAACCAAACAAAGAAAAAGGAGGGAGAGGAAGGAGGTCAAGTGGAGGTGAGAGTAGAAGCCCACGGACCAGAGTGACTCAGAAATAACTTTGTGACAAGATCTGGAGAAAAGATGAGCTTCTACATCATTTAATATAAACATTTAGCTGTAGGAATAAGCCATATTTGAATATGAAATAAATATTGACAATGGAGGGTATTATGGGAATATGCTATTTTTATTTTTAAAGGCATTTTAACTAATAAAATACGAATTGCAGAATCCATATTATAAAGTTAGAGCTCCAGTTGGGACATCTACTGTAAGACAGACACACTTGAGAATCTGAACTGGTCACAGTTCTCCAGAGCTTTAAATTTATACTTTTATATACAGAAATAGCAGATGATCTATCTCAACACAAAAAGGAAAAAAATCTAGATTCTCTTTCAGGATCAACAATCACTGAAAGACAGCTGATATCTGCCCATCATATGCTAATTTGGCCCCACATAAATCTAAGTCAAATCTGGGAGCTCCCTCAATTCTTCCCAAGCAGAGCTGGAATTTCCAATTCAAGATCAGCAAATTGGGGGAGAAACACAGAAGTTAAATGAGATTTCTTAATCCCCATGGGCAGTGTGGTGACCTACACTGTTTGTATGTGGGATTCAATAACAAGAAAAAACAAAAACCTGATAGGCATAACTTTTTCAAAGTGAAACTGCTTTCTTGTTTTGTTTTATTCTTCAATTACAAAAATGAAACAGACAGGTTATAATAATTCAAAACACACCATAAAGAATAAGGAAGAAAGCAAAGTGACCTGAAATCTTCTCCCCAAAAGGACAAAATACAAATAAAGCTGCTTCTTTCTGTACTTTTCCATTTGTTTACACAGAAAGCCAACTACCCTCCACCTCGTTCTTGAATACCAACTTGTTTTACCAACAGAAGGCTAGTGCCAGCTGCCAACACACTTCGATCATTCTTGTCGATGGCAGCCCATGCCTTCTTATGAATACCAGATTCACTTACAGTGGTACCTCGTTAGTTTGTTCCAGAACTCATGATGAGTGCCGAAACCAACAAGCAGCAAGCAAGTGCCGAGTGATGAAGCACTTTCTCTTACAGGGCAGCGGCGTGACTCATACAAGTTCTACCAAGTGGGATGAGTCCCGGAGTCCTGAACTAGCACCGAGTGCTAAAACATTTTTTTCCTCATCAAAACGTGATGAGTACCAGGTCTGACGAGGTCTAAAGCCAATGAGTACCAAGGTATGACTGCACTTCTAAAGGACTCCGAGCAGGACAGTCTTAACTGTACAACTGACAAATGAAATTGGAGAATTTTTTTCACATGACAGACTGAGTTGTAGGATGGGACATCCAGAGGATGGGTAGCTTAACTAACTTATACTTTAATAATTACAGGATACATAGAATATTAACTGCCAGTTTTTAAGAGTTCATGATGACTGACAGCCAACTTAAATAATAAGAGAAAATAAAGTATCCATCTTTTGAAAAATACAATGAGTGAACATGGGAAGGTGGATATTTACTCTATAACCAGAAGCTATTCCTTTGCATTGAAAGAGTGGAGCCCAGCAATCTGTGTTTCATCCAGGCTTCCAGGTGACGCTCACGGACTGTGTGCTGAAGTCTTAGAACCTCATCACTGGTGACCTGGCCACAGACACACACAAAACGCTTAGGACCCAGAAGCCAGGTGTGGTGTGGTCCCTGCCCGCTGAAGGAAAGGCCTTCAGTACCGGGCCTCCCCTTGCACTGCTGGTCTGCCGCTGCATTCTCTGGCTACAGGGGTAAAAGAGGTAACCACTTTCTCTTTCAAAGTCAAGTACAATGATGGTAGCTCTGTGTCATGGTAGACGTGTATTGACTGTTGCGCGCACAAACACACACACAGTTATTTTCCCCAAAGGATGCCCATGGGGCCAGGGTCAAGTGATCCAGAGGGAGTTTTATTTTAAAACACAGCCTGTGCCTAGATATCCCCCTCTGAACCTCATCAGCCAGGTGTCCAAGAACAGACGCGATAACCCAATCGAAGTCCAAGGTCCACTCTGATTTTCACTCCCAGACAAGGAAGTGACTGGCAATTCTCACTGGCACATACATTTTTTAATGTATTTTTTCTTACAACTTAGAAAAACGCCAATGGGAACATTAGCACTGCTCGTCGGCCACTGAAACATCACTATCTGGTGCTGTTTGAGAGGGCGCAGCATGGACACAACTTCCTGCTTGCCTCCTGAAATGAGAGTGCATCTCGTGAAGCCAGATGGGCCGCCTGTGAACTGTGGGATCACCGCTCACAGCAAAGGCAAAGCTATTAGACACAGCAGGCGTCCTCAGCTTTCTGTGGCTGAAAGCTGTGGGGAGCCTCCCCTACACCTTGTGTCCCGGATAGATGGAGCACACCGAAGGGGGTGGTGAGGAATGAATGGGACCTGGAAGGGACTATGCATTCAGGAGGCTTTCTTGGCCAGCTCCTGAGACCCAGCCTTCTTGCTAGCTTAGAAATGCAGCAGCTTCAGACCAAATTCCTTGATTCTTCTGGAATTTTAAAGAGGAGAGCCGTCCTGTGCCAGCAGCCTTGTGGCTCACTATATTCTTCTGCATTGTGAATTTCACGGTGGACCAGGGCCGGGATGACATCTGTCTGGTTCATTGTTGCATCCCTAACATCCAGCACACGGTGACCAGCACATATCAGATTATAATTTGAATGGATGATTTAGTGAGCCTCAAGCCCTAGCCCTCTCCTATTTCAAGTGAACAAAATACAGAGCAGCTTGCAGAGCCCGCACATTAAAGCTTAGTACATCCCTGTGCCAAGTCCTGTCCATGGGACGGTGAGCCAGAAAATCTGAGTGCAACACCAAACCCTTCCACTTGAATTCCCTTACTAAGATCACTCAACCTCTCTTACTCTGATCCCTCATTAAATAGGAGCAGTGATACCTGCATGGCCGGGCCATGGCAAAGATAAATAAATAATGTATAATAAGAATGCCTTTTGGGAGCAGTGAGGCTTCATAGGTGTACAAATTGGTTATAACTCCTCAGAGAGCTAGGAGCATGCTGGCTAAGTCCCATCTTATTGGGGTGCTCAGAGTCCCAAAGTCACAGTGGTCACATCCGTTGGGGACCCTCTTACAGTGCAGCCTCTTGGGAGGCTGATGCTCTTGTTTGGAAGATCTGTGCTCGAATTGGTTCACTAATGCTTCTTCCAGAACTGGTACAGCCCCCTCACTCATTTCCTTCTCTAAGCTAAAAGCATGTTTATTTTCTTTACCCCCAGCCCAGGACTCCTAAGCAGTAATTTCCCTCCCCATGTTAGATGGTTACATCCTCCACTTACGAGGGCACCAGCCCCCAGCCCCGTACCAGTCAGTATTTAACTGGAAGCTGGGAAAGAACTGCGGGTCTCTTACCTGTCAGCCAGGCCTCCCTGCTGACCATTTTGCTGGGGGACTGTCACCTAGAAGATGACAGGACAGAGCAGCTTAAAACTGCCCCTCCCTGCTTTTAACCCCGTCACCTTCTCTAAACTGCCTTAGTTAACTGGAGGCTGTGGAAAGCCAGGGAACAAAAGAGAGGCTTAAACACTTAGAATTATATCCTCTAATCTCCACCTGCCCATTAAATCCCCCTGTGCCTCCTGGGCCACTGATTCAGCTTTTCTGTGCTTCAGTCCCCAAAGCTGTGATTAGAGATAATGTCACCAACGGATGTTCTGGGGACTTTGTAAGACTAAACTCATAAAATATAAAGTATTTTCCAGATGTCAAGGGACTTAGGAGGGTTGCAGAAGTTAGGCCCAGGGAAATTTGCATTTTGAACATTTTACTTATAAAATAACAAAATTAAATATTTTATCTTAAATCAAACTCTTTAATATTTACTTTTCCATTTTTCTTATGTTTGATTTGGATGCTAGATAACAGAATATTTTCTTAAATACTTATGAGTGGGAGATTGTTATTTTCAAAATTTGTTAGGGGCAATGAGGTCATATTTATGTAAATAACCAAATATGATTCAGGCAATCTCTCAGTGAGCTACTTGGGGTTCATTAGACAAATGGAAAATATCCATGGCATATAAGGAACTGACAGATAGCGGGGGCAACAGTTACTTGCTTGTGCCCCCCAAATTCATAGGCTGCCGCCCTAACCACCAATGCGATGGTATTTGGAGGTGTGGTCTTTGGGAGGGGAGTAGGTTTAGATGAGGTCATGAAGGTGGGCCCTCATGAAGGGATCCGTGTGTGTAGCTTTCTCTCTGCCATGGTAGGACACAGCAAGCAGATGGCCATCTGTTAGCCGAGAAGAGAGTCCTCACCAGAATTCAACCACGCCTGCATCTTGATCTTGGACTTCCAGCCTCAAGAACCATGAGAAATAAATGTCTGGTGCTTAAACCACCTACTGTGTGGCATTTTGTTCTAGCAACTCAAGTAAAGTAGTACTCAGTTACATAAAGTTAAGTGTGTTTTAGCATCGGTGCTATACCACTGACATATCCAGGTGCAGTGCGGATACAGGGGAAGGAAAAACTTGCCTGCCTTGGGGAGGTCATAGGTAGCTTTACCAAGGAGGAAATATTTAAACTGAGACTTGAATTAACTCATGTACTGAATAGTTATTATTCCCATGTGTATGGAATGTCTACTATGTGTCTGGCATTGCTCTAGGTGGTAAGATCACAGGAGTGAGCACATGGATAAATACCACCGTCCTTGTGCAGTTCATCCTGAGACACAATGAACAGAATTATGGGAGGCCTCTGGTCACCCGGAGTGTGACATCTGAGGGGGATGATGCGGGGCGAGGCACTAGGACAAGGAAGGGCCAGAATGGGAAAGGCCTTATATCAAGCCCATATGGTTTATTTTTTCAACTACAAATATGCAGAGATTAGCTTGCTGGCTGGTGTTTAGGTTTAAAACTCTTTAGATACGGCTACAAGAACTCTTTTCACGCTGAAATTCCTTGGGGATAAGTCGCTTGTATTTGCAAGTCTGAAAGTCTCTACCAACTCCCTTTTTATTCACCAAAACCCATGCTAGAAATGTTCCAGCCGTGGAGTTTATTAGCAGTGGGACCATCGCCCTAGGATGAATGGGATAAACAGCGCCTGTACGCTGTGCTCTATTTTAGGAGTGAGCGGAGCTGCCTGCATGTCGTTCCATGCTCACTTCCGTCCCAGATTGTGAGCCTGAGAGCATAGATTGTTTTATAACTTTATCATTACATTCCAGACAGGAAGCTTGACGCCTGGCACATAGTAGCTGCTCAACAATTAGCATGTCATACTAGGAAGTCTGACATTTCTCTTGTAAGTGATAACTATTCACTTCAATGTAGCGTTTAATTTTATAAATTTTAAATATACTGTATATGAAAGGAGTTCTACAAATCATTGAAGACAACCGCCCCTTTTTAAGAGAATGACATAAAAACAAAAACTTCTGTTCCTTCTGGATTTGTTCATTTCACACATGCCTTCTCTCCTCGGCTCACATGAAAATCTGTCCATTAAAACAACAGAGCTCCCGGTGGGAGACTTTGAGCTGACAACCAAGATTTTAGAATCTAATAAAAAAATAGATAAAACCAAATCTCAAAGAATACAACCTAAACAACAGCTGTACCCAAATCCCCACATTTAAAAAGCAGCGTGCATTGTACATCGGCAATGGCCCTGTGAACCTCAGCCCCGGTGTGGGGTCGTTTTTACAGGAACAGAGACCAGCCGTGAAAAATAATGCAAATGCTGCCAGACACTCGTTCATCTTCAGAGGAGTCTGAAAGGAAACTCAGTTAATAAACACAGCAATGCCGTTCACTCTTTTCTGCCGCCCTTGCGTCTGACTCCTCATCTTTGTCTCTTCCATCAGCCACCGCAGGTTTCTCCACCTGTTTCCCACGCTCCTCCAAATCCCCTCTCCCAGCCCCCATGGGCCCTTGGTTCTCTCCCCTTGAAGCTTTCCTCCTACCTTTATCCTGTTTTGTTTTCCCAAAAATCATTTCCTATTCTTTCCAAAACAACTCCCACCCTCACAATCCCAGTTCGTGTTTATTTCTCCATGGATGTAATCGGGCCCAACCCAAGAGCAGGGAGCAGGCTGCAAGGCTCATCACCCACCTGGGCAGATGCCAATACAAGGAATGGGAGCTCTGAGGCCACAGCAGTAGTCTCTCCTTTGTGCAGAGAACAGGCAAAGAGGTAAACAGTTGTCATGTGAAATGTTTTCATGTTTCCCTATCACATATGCAGAGTTGCGTGACTTATTTGAACTGTTCTAATATCTATAGCAAAAGGAAGAAAAATTCAGAAGTACCTTTTAAAAAATATATATTGTCACTTCTTAAAAGATGCCCAGGTAAGGCATAACTGGAATGGAATCCAGACACCAAAATTGGGATGAGATGAAATGAACATAGAGACCAAGGGAATTCTGGGTCTGGAATAGAAAAGACAGGGAAAGAAAACCGGTGGTTAAAAATAAGGCCCTGGGGTCAAGGAGACCCAGGTTCAAATCCTACACTCGGAACTTAAAACACTGTGGGACTTTGGGCAGTTATTTAATTCTTCTAAAGTTCTATTTCCTTGCTGGAAAAAAAAAAATTAAGACTGATCTTAAACTGTTAAAGGCATTAAAAAGAAAGCAACTCAGAGTTCAGGAGAAAATAAGTGCATGATCATCTTATTACTCTTAAACCTCAACTCCAGCTTTATTTCTAAGATGAGATTTTGTATGGATTAAACTCATAGAGCATTTCATATCTTTTGTGAAACCCTCAGTTTTTATTATAAAATTCTTCTGTTTCACCATATTTTATACGTAGATATCATAGATCTTCTACAATGTGTCCATGGTGTTTTCAATAAGCCTTAAGCATATTAAAGGATTTCGAGTTGCAGGTATAACAGAACATCACAGATGAAGTTACTGTTATATGAAAACACACACAGATACACGTATGTGAGCATGAAAGTGTGTGGGTGCATATTTTTAGATTTACTATCATTATTGTAAGTGCCCCACCTACCTGCCACTTCTCTGATAGTGTCCGCAAGCCAGGCAGGCTCGGCTGAGGGCTAAGAGGGTGCGGGAGGTTTCCAGACACAGTCTCCCATTTATAAAGCCACAGTGCAATAAAAGCTATACTCCAGGCAGCCTCGGGCAGGCCTATGAAATTGTTATGATTGTTTCTGAGATAAAGTACATATTCTATGGTAATCTTTCCCAAATTTTAATAAGGGTGAAAGGAAGACTTAATTAAAGAGTTCTCTGTGGCTCCTCTGCAGACCGCGGCCATCTGCTAGCACTTCCTCACGGCATCTTATCGCCATTGCGCAGGCACAGTTGGGCCTTCACAGCGTGCGGCAGGGGCTGAGGTGCAGAGACACACAAAAATAGCGGCAATGCACTTATTTTAAGGACACTACACTGTTGGCTCCTCTTTCGGGCGTGTAACCCCAGATGGAGTTCCCCCTGTGCTTAGACGGGAGGTATTATTTTTACAACATCTCCTTAGCCCGTTTTCTAAGAAGCCTGGTCACTGCATTCAAAGCGTGGTCCTCTTTCGAGAGCACAAGTTTTGCTAACTGGGGGTGGGGAGGGGGTGGGTAGAGGCAGAGTCATAAAGTAGCATATTTTTGTTTCAAAAATTCAAGTGGGGACTAGAGACAATTTAAGAGCCTTTAGCCTCTGTTGTGATTTCTCTAGCCACTTACCCACTAGCTGCAACCAATAAAAAAAGCTGTAGAACTTTAATGTTTAACAATAAGGAACTCATTCTTAAAAATTAGGGTACCCCCAAAGGAAGGAATGCTTGTCATGCAATTTTGAAAAATGACTTTGGAGAAGAATGCATATTACCATGAAAGTGAGAGGTGAAAAAAAAGCCACATTACAATCTAATTTTGCTTAAAATGCACATAAACAGAAGTTACGCTGGAGTGTTATCGCGGGTCATTTTTACTCTCTTTTTCCCCTAAGCTGCGTATTCTGTTATTACCTACAATAAACAGGATCAACTTCACACATGATTATAAAAAAGATCTTCAAAAGTCAGGCTGTCGAAAAGACGGAGTAAAACACCCCACCCTGCCTCTCTCACTGAATACGACTATAAAGCTTGGAGAGAATGCAAGGGGAAAGTCTCTGAGGACACTACCCATGGATGGCAGCAGACGGACTGGAGAAAGACGGCAGACTTTGAAGTTTCACTAAACCAGGGGTAAGTTTACCCTATTTTCCCTCCAATAACATCCAGCCTGGAATCAAAGGGGTCCTGAAACCCAGAAGTACACTCTGGGTGGTGAGAGAAAGAGCATCAAGAGGAAGCCTCCCTTTCCTGTCTGTGGAGCGGGGAAGAGCCGAGTAACTGAGGAAAATTCCTGGGACAGTCATTCTGCTCTTTTTTCTCTTCTCCCCCGTGGCAACCCCCAAACCACCCTTTGGTTGACAGCAAAGGCACTGGGCAGGCACCTAAACCCTGAGGAAGGGAACCCTGCTCTCTGACCACAGAAACTGTGGTCTTGAGAGTGGACAGCGAACAAACACGGCTGTATATTTTGGGCTCTCTCTCCTTCTACCACTTGGCCTTGGACACAGGCAGTTGCGGGAACCCATGGCACCACCAGAAGGGGAATCCTAGAGAACAAGAGTGCTGGTGGAATTAGAGAGAGGAAGATCAAGAGGGTGATGTCATAAAGTTGGGTATAACTCCTGAGTACACCCCCTACCTGGGCATGACCCTAATCAGCATACTACAGGCTTTGGGAACTGAGTACAAGGTCATAAACTAGCCATTGGGACTGATCTGGGTACCACCTAAAACACTTTGAAAACAGAATTATGCTGAAATCAGAACTTAGAGAAGGCAGGTCAGAATTTGTGGCCCAAAGCTAATTCTGGTGATCGCCTACCAAAAAGATGGCAATAATGCCAAGAACTACAAAATCAGCATTTTCATTACAATTTAAATAAGAGGCCAGGGTCTCACAGCATAATATTTGAAATGTCTAGGATATAATCCAAAACTAACCAGCATACAAAGAACCAGGAAAGTCTCAATGCACAATGGAAACAACAAAAAAATTAAAAATATAATAGTATGCACTGTATTTTATGAATATCCCCGATAGGCAAGACTACTAATTGACAAGTGAAATTATATATATCTGATGATTAGAAGGATTTTTTACAGATGAGCTTTCAGTTTCACTGAGAACAGACCGCGCTCCTTTCTCTAGTATTCACATAATTACAGTACCAGGTGCTTTGGGACACATCCCTATCATGGGACACCTGGCCCTGTAACTTTGTGTCGTGAGATCAGATGAGTCAGAGGGGGTAGAAAGAGTCACCTTCCCTCACCAGGTTGGCTAAGCATAACAATTATAAGCAGAAATGACTATAAACCGTACAAACAGACCTGACTGCATTCAAATTACTATAGTTCTGACTCAACTGTCCCTTAGCTGAATCCCGCAAGTGTCCATGCTCACCCGACCACCACCCAATAAGAGAGGTCTCAGAAGGGAAGACACAAGTATTCTGCACATGTTAGAATATCCACTGACCATGTGAACATCTTGCCAGGGCTTCCCCTGGGGCCTGAAGAGGAGTGTGTGCAATGACAGGCCCTGAAGCTCAAGTTCCATTAGTTTCATGGTAAATCTGGACCTCATTAGGACAAAACCTGGAGGGGCGACCATACTCAGGAAATAAGAGGCAGAAAAACTGCCACAGTTAAATTCCAATTGAAGACAATTACTTCTTTTATGTGGGTTCAGAAGGCAGATCTTCTTTTTACTTACACATCAACCCTTCACTGACCCTTTGCTAGGCACTGAGGTTATGCAAATACACAGGACTCTCAGATCCCTTTAAGACTGGATGCATAAACAAATACAGTACAGTGTGTTCAGTGGTGGGAGCCCCAAGGAGAGGGCAGCTGGCTGTGCTCAGGGCTGGGGGGACCCTGGAGGCCCGAGGAAGGCTTCCTAAGGATTGTGCCCCCTTTGAGTACTGAAGGGGTCACAGAGTCAGCCAGGTGCACAGGAGGGTGGGTGCTTTTCAGAGAGAACCAGGTGCAAATGGACCAAGGTGAAACACAGCAGAAGGAGACCAGGGGCGAAGGATCAGTATGGAAGGCCAGGGTGCACAGTGGAGCTTGGCTGGAAAGGAGCTCAGCGCCAGAGCAGGGTGTGACAAGATGGGCTGAGAATGGCTGGAGCAGGGAGCCCGCCCGCAAGAGGTCCGGGGAGGAAGGGACAGCTGCCTGAGCTGAAGTGGCAGCAAGGATGTAAAAGCCATGTTAGGATGTGGTGATCACGATGAGAGAGTGAATTTGAGACACAGAGAAGAGTTCAAACATGAAGGCTAGATTTCCTGTAACTACAACTGTAAAAACAAACTTATTTAGTTAGAAAAAATTTTAAGTACAAAGAAGAAGGAAGAGAACCCTCATGATAAATCCCCATGTACTCATTATCCAACTTCAACAATAACTGGAATTTTCCACAACCTTGTATAAATGCCAGTCAAAAGATTGATAAAACTTAATGTAAAACTCCAATAATTATTAAGGGATAGTAATAATGTAAGAATTGACATACTTTTCGTGGTATCTCTGGTAACTAAGGAAAATAGAATCATTGGTAAATAGTGTGGGACAACTAGTTAACAATTTGGGAAACTAAGTTAGATTCACACCTCACAGTACATTTAAAAGACAAGTGGGCAAAAACGCTTTTAAATACTACAGGATATAGAATAAAATATAGTTGAATATCTAATTTTAAGATTGGAAAAAATTTTCTAAGCACAGAAGATTGGAAGCATTTCTAAGCATTAAGATTGGAAAAAACTTTCTAAGCTTTCCAAGCATTTAATAGAAAAACAGTTATAAAAAAAAAAAGAGGCATAGTTTTAACCAAATAGTCTCTGGAAAGCCTTCTGGAAGTCAATGATGGTGTCAAATAAATTGGGAAAAATTGTCAAACTAAAAAATATATATATAGTGAGTTTATTACTTTACATTATGAAATGCCCCTATAAATTAGCAAGAAAAACTCAAATACCAATAGAAAAATTGGCAAAGAACATGAACACATAAACCTCAACAGTAAACATTAAATCATATAACCATATAGAAGGAAAAAATAAATCTTGCTAGTAAAATAAATCGTAATGAAACCAGAAGTCCACTTTGCCTTATCAAAATGGCAAAATTAATTTCTAAAGACCATGGTTAGAGTTGACGGAAGTACTGGAAATCGGTGGCTTCACACAACAATAATGGGAATGTAAGCTGCTACAGCCTCTCTGGAGGGGAATTTAACAATTTCTGTCAAGTGGTTTACAAATGAGCTGCACAAACCCATTAATTCCATGCTTAGTAATTCTCTTAAGAAAATAAGCAAAGATGTATACAAAGATATTTGTACAAGGGTGTTGATCACAGCGTCAATTATAAGACTGAAATGCCGGCAACACTGTAAATACTCAATGGGCAAATGCTAAAATTTATTTTGATTGTGGTAAATTCATGGATGGAATATGCTGCAGCTATTTTGTAAATTACATTTTCAAATTATTGAATGATATAGTGCCTTGCTCATAATGTATTACATATTGAAAAGTATATGACCTGATTTCAATTTAAAAAGGGAGACATATAGATATATATATGTTACAAATATAGACAGACACATGCATATGGTTATACATGGTAAAAAGAATGTCATTAAGTACACTAAAATGTTACTCATGATTACTGCCTCTTAGAGACAGAAATCTGGGTGGCTATTTTTATTCCATATACTTTTTGTGTCTTCTTCCATGAACATGCATTACATTTAAAATCATAAAAAGAATGTTATTTTGTTTATGGAAATTCATCTGTTTGTATTCCGTCCCTAAAATGACTGCAATATTGAAAAAGGGAATAGACTCATTACTTCACAAATAGAAAGAACAACATCAAAATCCATAATGTGAATATTTGTTTGCCTGGGGGCAAACTTTCCGAACTAGGAACTGCGCAAATGAACAAAGAATGCAGCGGATGCAGGCCCTGGCGCTATTCTTTCTTATACATTATACATTTCATGCTTAATGTGGAGACATGCACAGTTATCTCTGATTTCACCTTAGTGTCCAGTCCCATGAAACAGTCTGTTTTTCTGTTTCCGTCTTGCCATGCACATGTATCAAAGGATGGCTGTCCCCTCAAGAAATACGGAATCCACTGCGTTAGGCACCTTACAAATACGTATTTCTTTTTAGCCTGAGATGGTCACTTCCAGAGAGCGGGAGATTATTTTTCTGGGGTAATGTTTTCCAGCTTAAATAATTCTGCAAGAGAGAGGTTTTTTACATTCAGGTGAAATCTGATTGGCTGAAAATTCCTCTCCTTTTAATCAGATCAGCCAAGGGTGTTAGTCCTACCCTTTTGATTCTAGAGGTGAGCATTTCTATCTAACCCCAACTTTCTTTTTTCCGTTTTGGACATCCTTAGCTTCTTGAACTTTTCCACATGCAATGCAATTTCTAGAACTCTCTCCCCACTGGCAGGATTATCTGGCCCTGTATTCCACTGTCTTGAAATGTGACACCAGATGTATACACGGTTTTCAGGGATAGTTTCACCTGTGCAGAGTGCAGCGGTTATATCCTCTCCCCGGATGGGGACAGACACCAGCCCTGCAGGCCAAAGTGCCTTGAGCTATTCTAGCAGCTGCATCAGACACTGACTCATTCACTGAACAGGGGCCTACTACACTAAATTAAACAAATAAAAAAATCTTCCCAAATGCTTTTCATATAGGCTTTTTGTCTTAGTCTGCTCAGGTTGCCGTAACAAAACACCACAGATAGGGTGGCTTAAGCAACAGAAATTTACATTCTCACAGCTCTGGGGGTTAGAAATCTAAGACCAACGTGTCAGCCAATTCAGTTCCTGGTGAGAGCTCGCTTCCTGGCTTGCATTCCCACCATGTCTTCCCATGGCCTTGTCTGTGTGAGGAGAGAGTGCTCTAGTTTCTCTTCTTCTTCTTACAGGACACTAATTCTACCAGACTAGGGCCCTACTCTTAGGACCTAATTTAACCATCGTCTCCTCCTTAAGTGCCCTATCTTCAAAAACAGTCAAATTGAGGGTTAGGGCTTCAACATAAACTTGAGGGGGTTGGGAGTGGGGTGGAAATTAGGACCATAACAGTTTTGTAAAGTCAAGAGAAATTGGTCTAAATGCTTCTGCTCTTACCCACTCATAATTAAACACCAACGCAGCAACCAGATATCTTTAAAACATAACTCAGACCAAGTCACGGCTTTGCCCAACACTCTACAAGGGAGTATCTTTTCCTTTATACTCAAAATAAAATGCAATATCCTACTAGACCCTGTGTAATTTGGCCTTGCTCATCACCTTCCCAAGTGCACCTCCTCCCTCCAACCTTCTCCTACTGCACCATGCATACTGGCCTACTAGCCTCCAGGCTACCCACAAGTGATAAGCATGTGCCTACCCAGGGCCCTGGCACTGCCCATCTGTTTCCTGGAAGGCTCTTGTCTGCTCTGCTCCCTGTGGCTCACTCATTCAACTGCCCCCTTTTCTGCCCTCCCCGCATCCGACCCAGCCCCACTTATCCTCCTGCTCATCTGCCATCCAATCTAGTCCATGTGTCCAGGGCTGCAGGAGAAGATGTGGAAAGCATAGGTTCCAGGGAACACAACTCCATGAAGGCCTATTGTTTAATGACTTTACAGCATTGAATGGTTGCCATTTCCAATTCAAGAAGACTGCATTACCCATGTAAAACATGGGGAGCATGTGTGTACCCGCACAGGTGGTATTTGGAAAAGTACTTGTTATAATATGAGCGAATAAGCCTTGAAATATATTTGATTCTATAATCATAATTATCCAAAACAAAAGCACAAAACTGTACAAATAAAAGAGGTAAGATAGAAATATACAAATCTATTAACAGTGATTGTCTTGCCTGGTAACATTAGAGTGGAGTTTTCTTCCTCTCCTACATTTTCCCATTTTTTAAAAATAACCATGTACTTTTACAATAGAAAAGGTATTTTAAAGAGATAGAATTTACTTTGTTTTCTTTATTTCTCTGGAAAATACAATGTTTTCTTTTATGAGTTGTCTCAGCTGCAGTTTCTGGCATACCATTTTCCGTCACCCAAACAAGCACACAAGGCCGAGCAGAGGAAGGAAACCAGAGAAGAGTGTGGGGAGGTGACCTTCAGATCTGGAGAAGGCTCAACGACTAAGACAGCAACTAATTCTTCATCGAGATTAGTTATTGCCTGTGCAAACACTAGGAAAACTAAGACACTGCCAACATGGTGCCTATCTCTTTAAGTATTATTTTAAAAATTTGTAACAGCTGAGAAGCATTACAAAAATCATTCTTTTCAAAATGAAACTCAGGACACAAGAACCGACAAAAAATTTCTGAGCTATCTCTAGGAGCAAGTGTTCTCTAGAAAAAATATATACTGAATTAGTGACATTTGGGGAACATTTTGATGGTTCCTGGGGAAATGTTGTTACTGAAATGGTTGTAGAACATTAATGCATTTGATCATTGTACTTAAAATGCAGATGTTACTCTGAAGATAGCTGGTTATGGCTTTAAAAAAATTTCATCTGTTACTTGCTAGAATAAGGTATCAACAGCAATAGAAGTAATATGAATTGAGCTTAAAAGTGTGTTATAGGAATCAGATTGTTTAAACTCAAATCAAAATTCCGTAAGTCCAGCCTTGGCTGGTGTGGCTCAGTGGTTTAGTGATGGTCTGTGAATCAAAGGGTCGCTGGTTCGATTTTCAGTCTAGGGCACATGCCTCTGTAGTGGGCCAGGTCCCCAGTAGGGGGCATGTGAGATGCAACCACACATTGATGTTTCTCTCCCTCTCTTTCTCTCTCCCTTCCCCTCTCTAAAAAACAAAATAAACAAAGTCTTAAAAAAAATTCCCTAAGTCCATGACCATGTGCAAGCTATTAACTCTTCAAGTCACATTTTTTTATGTGTAGAGTAACTAGAAGCTTGGAATGATTAAATGACATAATCAATACAAAATGTTTACATAGTGCCCAACCCATATGAAGTATTAATAAATGTTAGTTATTATTGTTATTATCCTTAATATCAAACAAGTACCAATGGAACCTAGTCCTAAACTTTTGAATTGGGCCCTTGCTATGGGAGCCAGAAGGTATGTGCCTCTAACCCCTCCTGGTACTGCCAGGAAGCCATGGGTATCTGCAGAAAGCCAACGTGCATTGTAGCATGAAGTCAGAACTTAGAAGTATAAGATGCTAACCATATTTAAGAATATCTTGTGCCAGTTTTCAATGAAGGGAGGAGCAGCTTGAACATTTGGGGGATGTTAAGTACAGAACATGGATTTTCCAGCCCTGTGTCCTTTGAAGTACAAGCTGCTACTTGTTGTCAGTATTGGAATGAAGACTGATTTTGGCAA
This sequence comes from Micronycteris hirsuta, assembly GCA_004026765.1. Taxonomy (NCBI): domain Eukaryota; kingdom Metazoa; phylum Chordata; class Mammalia; order Chiroptera; family Phyllostomidae; genus Micronycteris; species Micronycteris hirsuta. The sequence goes on from PVJI01000505.1 coordinate 252,762, forward strand.
GGATGAGATCATCTTCCTTCCAGATTCTTCAAAATCTAACATACTGAATATTAATGAGCTCAGTTCCTGATGCAAAAGCACCACAAATGACATTTGGTGGAGCTTCCTATCCTTTCCAAGTGACCTATCTACCCTCCCTCCTTTGCTCTAATCCTTTTTTAGAAGAGAATCTAAATTGAATTCTTCTGCATTTCCAAAGGTTTTTAGTGCCTATGGTGTAGAAATATCAACGCTGAGAGCTTAGATAAAATCCAGTCACATAATGGGAAAACTCCCAAGGTATCTAACACAAGAAAATATAGAACCACATTTAGCAACACTTCTTCAGATAAGACTGCATTTAATTCTCACAGAATTAATAATCCTCACTGAAAGTAAGCTCACGATAAAAAATGATAAAACACATGATGAAAACCACCAGGAAGCATGTAGATACAGTAGCAGAAAAACTGGCACCCCTAGAATTCAATACAATAAAATATATATGTATATTTAAAATTATTAAAGGATGAAAGAAGGAAAAATCACAATAAAAGAATAAGAAAGAATAAAAATGATCAGGCAAATTGGAAAATGAGCCAAATGGAGTATTTAGAAATGAAAACATAGTTACTGAGATTAAGCTCAATAGAGAAATGAAATAGCATATGAGACATCGCTAAAGGGAGCATTATGGAACTGGAAGCGAGACCTGGGAAGTAAATAAACAGCATATCTGAAAGCTTTAGAGACATGGAAGTAGAATGGAAAATTTCAACATGTGTCTAAAAAGAATCACAGAAAGCAAGAGTTGATAGAAAGGATAAAAGTAACATTGAAAGATAATCTTCCATAATTTATAAAAGGTATGAAAACTCAGTTTGATAAAGTACAATGACTCCCAAGCAGAATAAAGAAAAATAAAAATCCTTATCTAGACACATCATAGTGAAACTGTGGAGCCCACATGAAGATATAAATCTTAAAGATAACCAAAATTTTCAAAAAACAGTTCCATACAAAAGAGCTACAGTTAGAATAATAGTAGACATCTCATCAATGATAATAAAGACCAGAAGATAATGTTTTTAAAATGCTAAAAAATCTTTTATACTCATCTAAAGTCTCTACTCAAAATTCTACACTCAACTAAACAGTCTTGTAATACCGCATTTTGCCATGTCTAATGCGCATCCATGTTTTTGTGGACACTATACTGGGACACTACACTAAATGGGATTACTGTACCATTGTTATGTCCATGGTATGTAATCATGACACCCATGTATAATGTGCATCCTTAGTCTTCCCTGAAAAACTTTGGAAAAAAGTGCACATTATACAGAGAAAAATACAGTAATTAAAATGCAATAAAAAGTAAAGATATTATCAGGCACTGACAGAGCTCTAACTTAAAGATACACTTGAGTCAGAAGGAATGAAAATGAGAAGTTAGGAATGGTATGCAAGAAACAGTAATAACAAATTTTATAAAGTAAATATGTGAGTAAACCTAAGTAAGTATGAGCAGTTAATAATATTGTGGCTAATCTGAGTGCGGTATTAATAAAAATAACATTTCACCAAAATAGAACAAAAATTGTAAGGAAGAGTCAACAGACCTTGATTCCAGTGCCCATTTATATGACTTTGAACAATCATTACTCCTATTTGTAAAATGGTATTCAGATAAGATGAACATTAATGTGTTACTTGAAAATATAATATTCTATTACGTTACTGTACTGCTTGCTGATCACCATTCCCCTGGAGAAAAGAATACAAAAATCTAGATAACGTTTCTTTTTAAAAAAAAATATTATTTATTTTTAGACCGAAGGGAAGGGAGGGAGAGAGGGAGAGAAACATCAATGTGTGGTTGCCTCTCACGTGGCCCCCATTGGGGAGCTGGTCTGCAACCCAGGCATGTGCCCTGACTGGGAATCGAACTGGCGACCCTCTGGTTCACAGCTCATGCTCAATCCACTGAGCTACACCAGCCAGGGCGGAATCTAGACAACATTTCAATGGGACCAAAGAAATAAGCTCCTTTGGTTCAAATGCCTGGCTACTGAGCCAAATGCATATGTGCTGTTTACACAGAGCATGTGCAGCTTGGGTAAGTGCCCTTTGAAGTCCCCTAAGTTATCCACAAGATTTATACCAACGGTATGACAAGGAATACTCCCTTTTGAAGTTGTTTGTGTTGAACATTTAATGAGTGCTTGCAGTATTTTGATGTCACACAAAGTATGATCTGCCCTCCGGTCATTTTACATGCTACATCAATGAGTCCTGGGGTGAAACCCTCCTGGGGCCTGGCAGGCCCCACCATCTGGAGATGCTTCCTACCATCTCCAGAAAAATCTTCAAAAGGAAAAAAAGGTAGAAAACAAAGTCTAATAATCCAACTTATTCTGTATTAGTGATGAATAAAGAATATGAAATGTATTTCTCCCTAGGAGACAGTGAGAAAGATTTCTTCCTGAGTGGAGTGTGCAATATGAAGTCTGAGAATTACATTATATTGATAGATAAGCCCCGCTTTTTCCCCAAATGCCCCTTTAACATCTTTTAAGTTTCTACAAGTTGGGAAACTATATAGTTTTAATTTGCTTTAAGAACTTTTTGAATTATTGTTCGCATATTGGTTAAGAATACAGGGTTAAAACTCTTTGTATTTTTGTATGACCATTACTATAAACCCAGCATCTACTGTATGTTTTTTCTCTTAATTCCTTTTTTTGAGTTTTTAAATTAAGTATATTGGAGTAACACTGGTTGATAAAACTATATAGGTTGCAGGTATACAATGCTAAGATACATCATCTGTAGACTATATTGTGTGTTCACCACCCCAAGTCAAGGGGCACTTCATGGTCTACGCCCCGGCTTCATCAGGAGACCTTCCACTACCTACCACTCTTTCCACAGATGCCTCAAAAGTGACAATTATCCCAACATCTCCATGCCTTGGCATATGTGCTTCCCTCTGCCTAGAATTTACTTTCCCCTTTCTTTAGAAGACAGCTCCTTCCTTTTCCTCCTTAAGTACACGCCTTTCTTCCAGAAACTGCACCTAACTTCCCTCAATGGCGCACTGTTAGGTCCGTCTTTCTATGAGCTTCCCAAGCAGGACACTGTGCATATATGGCAGACATTATTAATATTCACTACTATATCCAAATCTCTTCCCTTTCAGACACGTAAGACTATATTCTTCCACTGTTTTGAAGTTCGGCTGTATGACTTGCTGTAGCCAGTGGCAAGTGAGTGAAAATAATTTGTGCCACTTCCAGGCATAAATTTTTAAGAGAAGGGAGATTCTCCATCCTTCTTTTTGTTTACCCAGATCAACTGGGGTCACCTTTTTAGATGGTGGAGAAGCTCTAGAAGCTTCTAGAAGCACACTTAGAAGCTCTAGGATAGTGGAAGTTCCAACATCATGGCTTGCCACCATGCCATATGAGGAATAGTTATCATGGGAAAACAGCAGGATCCACAAAGGAATTTGTGTGAGCAGGAAATAATTCTTTTCTTTTATTGAAACCCTGATGCTGTTTATTACTGCTGCACATCCTAACCTTCCGGACTAGTACAATATTTCTATAGTGGTCCTTACAACACTTTACCACATTTGTCTGTTTTTTGCCTATCTTCTTGAAGTGGTGGCTGGGACATTTATTTCTGTGTGCCCTGCCCCCAAGATAGCAACTGACATATACAACCCTCCAACCAACTGAACTACCTGGCCAGGGCTGTGCCCTGGTTCTTACCTTAGGATGTGATTGCCTTGTTCTGTTGATTTTAGCTATTGCCCAAGCTAAGCAAAGGCAGATCCTGTTCATAAACATGATTATGCCAGATGGGAAACTGACTAAACAGACCAGCTGACAATATCTGCTCATCTTAATTAGGGCATAGCTTGAAGATGACTGCCTGAAATTCAATCTGATCACCACCAGAAGCAATGGAAATTGCCAAATATACTGTTTACTTCCTAAGAACATGAGTCTGGGATGACTGTAATTTATTTTAAAAAAATAAATTTCAGAGTAAAACTGATCTCATTTCAG